>WWET01005389.1:47521-78066 GCA_011038615.1 Limnodynastes dumerilii | reverse complement strand
TGGATTTCAGACGTGTGCTCTCCCGATCTAAAGCACGGGGCCCCGGGACCCACGGGGCCATAGGCGGCCGCCTATGGCCAGAGGGACCTATCAGTTGGGGATTACACTATCCAATTCCGCACTCTGGCTTCAGAGCTTTCATGGGATGAGGAGGCGCTGATGTCTATTTATCAGGAGGGTCTGTCAGACCGCATCAAAGACGGACTGTTAACATGCACCACGCCCACCACTTTAGACTAATTGATCTCCATGTGTGTCCAATTCGACATTCGTCAACAAGAACATCATACCGATCGCCGGAGGATAACTCCAAAACAACTGCTCATCCTTGTCCTCGTTCTCCAGTTCTTCCAGTCGAGGAACCAATGCAGCTCGGCAGATCTCGCATTACCTCCCAAGAAAGATAACGTAGAATCCAAGATAATCTTTGCTTCTATTATGGGGAACCTGGGCATACTTGTCTGCAATGTTCCAAGCACCCGGGAAACGCCCGCTCCTGATTGATGTCGAGGAGGTCAATCCGGGAGTTCCTGTCCACTCCTCAAACCATTGCGACTGTCTGATTCCTTTAACCGTGGTCAAGGAAGATCATCACTTCGAGTGTCTAGCCCTTTTGGATTCGGGAGCTGCGGAGAACTTCATTACAGAACGGATCGTGGAAAAGTACCAAATACCTACAGTACCACTTTCTGCACCTACTTACCTTACTGCAGTAGATGGCAGCCGTATACCCGGGGGATCCATTACTCTCCGTACTCTGCCCCTTACTCTTCGTGTTGGAGCACTTCACTCCAAATCCATTCAATTCCTAGTGCTTACTGAGGCTACCTCATCCATCATTCTCGGATTACCTTGGCTTCAAGCTCACAACCCACATGTGGATTGGGTTACATCTGAAATACTCAGCTGGGGCTCCGATTGCTTCCAAGGCTGTCTTGCCAAAGTGTCTCCTCTTCGTTTAGTGAAAAACTCTGTAGATATTAAACTTCCAGCGCAATACCAAGATTCTCTCCTAGAGCCACCGACAAGTTGCCTCCCCACCGTCCGTGGGACTGCCCAATTGACTTAATTCCGGGGTCCACTCCTCCACGCGGCCGAACTTATCCTTTATCGATTCCCGTGACCCAAGCTATGTCCAAGTACATCTCCGAGAATCTTCAACGTGGCTTCATACATCCTTCCACCTCTCCCGCTGGGGCCGGTTTCTTTTTTGTTAAAAAGAAAGATGGGGGTCTTCGCCCTTATATTGATTACAGGGGTCTCAACAACATCACGGTGAAGAATAAGTACCCTCTGCTGCTTGTTCCGGAGATGTTCGACAGAATTCGAGGAGCCCAAGTATTCACCAAAGTAGATCTACGAGGGGCATATAACCTCATTAGAATCCGTTCCAGAGATGAATGGAAAACAGCTTTCAACACCCGGGACGGACACTACGAATATCTGGTAATGCCCTTTGGGCTCAGCAACGCTCCAGCCGTATTCTAGAGTTTTGTTAACAAAATCTTCAGGGATCTCCTCAACCAATCTGTCGTACTATACCTAGACAACATACTGATTTTCTCGCAGTCCCTGGAAGATCATCGTCTACAAGTCAAAGAGGTGTTGTCCCGTCTTCGTCATCATCACTTATATGCAAAATTGGAAAAATGCATCTTCAAGGTCAATGAAGTAACTTGGATTCATTTTGTCTTGTTCAGAGCTCCGCATGGATCCCGCCAAAGTGCAAGCAGTCCTAGAGTGGCCCCAACCTACGACCACCAACGTTTTATAGGATTCGCCAATTTCTATCGGAGATTCATTCGCAGCTACTCCACCATTTTGGCACCCATCACTTCCTTAACCAAGAAGGGGTGTAACCCCTCCAAGTGGCTATCACAAAGTACCACAGCTTTCCTCCAGCTTAAAGAAGCTTTCGCCACAGCTCCAGTTCTGCGCCAGCCTGATCTCTCTCTACTCTTCATAGTAGAGGTTGACGCTTCATCTGAGGGAGTAGGAGCTATCCAGTCATAACGTTTCCCGGATGGACAGATCCATCCTTGTGCCTACTTCTCTCGGAAATTTCAACCCGCTGAGAAAAATTACCCAATTGGGAAAAGGAACTCTTGGCCATGAAGCTCGCACTGGAAGAATTGCGGTACCTGCTGGAAGGAGCAGCCCATCCATTCACTATTTTAACCGACCACAAGAACCTTTTATATCTTCAGACCGCTCGTTGCCTCAACCCTTGCCAAGCCAGGTGGTCGTTATTTTTTTCTCGGTTCCACTTCTCCCTGCAATTCACCCCTGGGACCCAGAATCGTAAAGCAGACGCTCTATCCTGGTTCTTTTCATCTTCAGAGTCGGAAACAGGAAAAGAGCAACGAATATTAAATCGTATTCATGTAGCAGCCACATAACTCAACAAGCCTCCACCACCTGGGAAGACTTTTGTTCCTCGGTCTCTCCGTCGAAAAATCTTACTATGGGCTCATGCTTCAAAGTTTTCGGGTCACGCCGGAGTTAAAAGAACCGTAGCACTCCTCTCTCGCTCTTACTGGTGGCCAACTCTTCACCAAGATATTACCGAATTTATTACTGCCTGTCCGATCTGTGCTCAGCATAAAGTTCCTCGTAAACTACCTCTGGGACCTCTTCAGCCTCTTCCCGTTCCTAAGACCCCTTGGTCTCACATATCCATGGACTTTGTGACTGACCTTCCACTATGCGACAAATTCAACACCATCTGGGTAATAGTGGATAGGTTTTCCAAGATGGCCAACTTCGTCCCTCTCCAAGGTCTGCCCGCCGCTCTAGTTTTAGCCAAACTCTTCATTCAACATATCTTCCGGTTACATGGCTGTCCTGAAGAGATAATTTCCGATCTGGGAGTTCAGTTCACGGCAAGATTCTGGAGAGCTTTGTGTGCCAGTCTCGGAGTTAAACTTAAATTCTCATCGGCCTATCACCCTCAGACTAACGGGCAGACAGAGAGGGTCAATCAAGATCTCGAGACCTTCATTCGTCTCTATGTATCATCTTCCCAAGACAACTGGGTCCAACTTCTACCTTGGGCAGAATTTGCTCATAATTATCACTATCATGAGTCATTGGATACCACTCCGTTCAAAGTAGTGTTCGGTCAACATCCCAGAATACCACCGTTTTCTGCACTCCCTGCTTCACAGGTTCCTGCATCCGAAATTCTTCTCAAAGAATTCTCTGAATCTTGGAGTAAGGTCAGAACCTCACTGTTAAAAGCATCTCTGCGGGACAAGGCACAAGCAGATCGCAAAAGGCGGCCAGTTCCTCTCTTACGTCCAGGAGATAAGGTCTGGTTGTCTTCGAAGAATCTCCGACTCAGAGTACCCTCAATGAAATTCGCACCTAGATACATTGGACCTTTCAAAATTTCTAAAGTTATTAATCCTGTGGCGTATCAACTGGATCTTCCACCTTACCTCCGAGTACCTAAAGTATTTCATATCTCCCTTCTCAAACCGTTGGTCATCAACAAGTTTTATACACCCATCAAGAGACCCCCTAAGTTAGTTGGATCTGCAGAAAACGAGTTTGAAGTCAAAGAAACCATTGATGCTCAAATACGACATGGTCATCTCCAATTTCTTGTCGATTGGAAAGGATATGGTCTTGAAGAGCGTGCTTGGATTCGTGCGTCTGATATTAAAGCTCCAAGACTCATCAAGAAATTCCTGGACAAACATCCATCCAAAGCAAAGCTTGGGTGTCCAGAGGCCACCCTTAAGGGAGGGGGTGATGTCACACATTGCGGCAGACGCCGCCGGACTTACCCGCCACGGTCCCGCTCCTCAGCAGGGTCTTCCGTTGTCCGTCTCCTGGAGGGGTCCGGTCCTGGGCTGTAGCTGGATGCGATCCTCTCTCTCGGCGTGCAGCAGGTCTATTGGCAGGAGTTCCGGAGCGTGGGCGCCGCCATGACAGTTCGCGGCACATGACATCGATGGACCAATCAGAGGCAAGCCAGCAGGAGCACATGATCACAGCAGCCAATTCTAAACTAGAGAGGGCTATTTAAACCCTGTCAGAACTCTCTTCTGTGCCAGATCTACTTTGTCACAGAAGGAGCCTCGTTCTCTCTTATTGCTGCTTGCAGTTCAGTCCAGTGTCTTGCCTGCAATCTGGTCCAGTGTCTGCCTGCAATCCAGTCCAGTGTCTTGCCTGCAATCCAGTCCAATGCCCTTGCCTGTACTCCTATCCAGCATTCCAGACAGTACTCTGCCCGGTCACAGCTATTGTTCCTGTTCTGGTTCCTATGCGCAAGCATTATCTGAGGGCCCCACATTTCATCTGTGAAGCCCAGACTCCGCCTACAGTTGTTCCAGAAATTACCCAGGCCGTGTTAGTAACATTTTGCATTTTATTTGTTGTTTAATTCTGTGGTTCATTATCAGAATTCTCTGTGACAAGTGGGCAAAAAATCTATGTTTTTAGAATACGCACATCTCTATCCACCTGCGTCGCTATGCCTCATAGTTCGAGGATCAATCAAGTATCTTGACAGTTGACAGTGGTTCGAGGATCAATCCAGTATCTTGACAGTTGACAGTGGCATCCTGGAATGTGGGAGGCTTAAATACGCCAATCAAAGGAAAAAAAAAAAGTAGACAATTATCTTAAAAAATATAGATGTGGTATTCATGCAGGAAACTCACTGTAGGGAAGGGGATGGATCTAAAACCAAAAGGGAGAGATATCTCTCGCTTTAAAAAATGATGACCCAGCGTTGCCAGGCTTTCACCTCTAATTCCTCTGAATTCAATTAGGTGTAATACCATAATGTCCGTCTCCAACTGGAGCGTCATCTCTCAGCTCATGCAAAACTGTAGCTGGACTACTCTAAAAATAAGTTTTACAGGTGGGGTAATCAGGTAAGAAAAATTTTAGCTGGTATAGCCAAGTGGAAACAATGAAGATATTACATAGCTTGGAGTGAAGCTACTTCAAATACACTGCTAACTAAATATGAAGACATAGGGCCGGATCCTGACCTATGGCCGACAGGGAACTTACACAAGCCATTGATGTAAGTTCCCTGTCAGGGAACATCTGCGCACGCGCTCAGAAGATGTTCCCTTAGCATGAGATACGTACGTCAGCACTTACAGGAAAGGGGCAGACCCTTCATTTACAATGGGTCTATCCCCACCATATAGACAGGGATAGCCATTTAAATGAAAAGTACAGGTCAGGGGAAGGCCAGTTACGACTACATCTACGATGCAGACCTAGTCGTAATAGTTAAGGTAGGAATCTGGACATATTTTTTTTTTTTTCCAGATTTATTACCGGGGACGAGAAGTGCAGGGGGCGTGCACTCCCCACTACGCAGGCGTACTTACTTATGGGCCCTCACATGCACATAAAGCGTGCAGGGGTCTGGATCTTCCCCATTGTTTGGACCTTTCATAAGTATTACACTACTCTCTATTCTGAGAAACTCTTATCTGAGGCTCAGCCCACCTTGACTCTAGCACACAGGGAGATGTTGTACTCTAATCTCTTGGAGGGTAAGGTGGCGGCAGCAATTAAGGACATGCACCTGCATAAAGCACCCGACCCAGATGGCCTATCGGCCGAATATTAGAAAGTCCTGCAGGTAGAGGTAACCCTGACCCTCTTAGAACTTTATTGCAGTATTTATAGAACAAATCCTCCTTACTCATCCTTTAATAGGGCTCACATGATACTATTGCCAAAGCCCAGCAAAGATCCTCTTCTAACATCTTTCTATCGCCCCAATACATTCTTGAATTTAGATTTCAAGATCCTAGCCAAATTATGTCCGATAGACTCCAAGCTATTTTATCCCAACTCCTTACAGGCCATTAACTGGGGATTGTTAGAAGTCGGCATTCAGTAAAGGGGATTAGAATGGCCGTGGCTGCCTCTTCCTTACGGGATTCTGACAATATCTTACTAAGTTTAGATGCAGAAAACATTAGACTCAGTGTCTTGTTCCTATCTCTTAACCAACAGACAATTTGGAAATTACTTTTCCAGCTGTTTAATTTCTTCTACTAATCTCCAACCACTTTGCTATTGATCAATGTACTAAGTAGTGAAAATGTACTAATGTCCAGAGGCACAAGAAAAGGATGCCCCCTGTTGCCACTTTTATTTAACATTGCACTAGATCCTATGCTCAGAGTTCTCCAGGACTGGGATATTCTGGAGGGAATTAAAGTGGTGGCAGAAGTAATCAAGATATCGGCGTTTGCTGATGATCTGATGCTGTATATATATCTAGACCTTAAAAAAATCTTTAGTGCCACTCATGACTAGATTAGAGGAATTCAAACAGGTCTCAGGGTTCAAAGTAAGTTTTGAAAAATCTCAGGCATTAGCTTTAGGAAAGAAAGGGGCTCGTCCTCCTTGGACTTTAAATAAAAATCGTAGCTGGGCTAATGGCAGCATTCCTTATTTGAGCATCAGACTTGCAAAAAATATTTATAGGATATGCAGGCTCAACAACTCTCCGGTGATAGCTCAGACCAAAGGATGTCACAAAACAGAAGACTTACCACGTCAAGAGCCGCCTGTCAGTGGCTCTCACCAGGCGTGCCCGCCCTCTGCCTCCAGGGAGGTGCAGTAGTGGCAGCTCCATCCATGATGTCCACAGCATGATTCCCTGTACACTACTGGCATCAAACGCTGCTGTCCTTCAGTGCATGGGCGCTGCCATCTTGATCTACAGCAGCCAACCAGGAACAAGCTAGGAGAAGCACATGATCTGCAGCAGCAAGCCAGGAGAAGCACATGATCTGTCTGATTCAGGTCATGGACGCTCTATTTAAAGTGCCTCAGTGCCAGAACAACTTGTTCACTCAGGGTACCTGGTTCCTGTCTTGCTTCTTGTGAGAACTCTGATTTCAGGCTTCAGTCTGCAGTCTGCCTGCTCAGCTGCAGCAATCAGCCTGATTACCCTTGTCAGAAGAGAACAAACTGCAGTATATTGCTCCAGCTTCAAGTTCTTTACTGTTGCAGACTGTCTATCTTGTTCAAAAGCCTGCAGAGTATTGCTCCAGTTTCAAGACCACCGCTATTACAGATTGTCTATCTTGTTCAACAGCCTGCAGAGTATTGCTCTAGCTTCAAGACCTCTGCTGTTGCAGACTGTCTATTTTGTTCAACAGCCTGCAGAGTAAAAGTCCAGCCTCAAGACCTCAGCTGTCTGCAGACTGTTAATCCTGTTCCAGTTCAAGCCACCTGGTCCAGCCCAGGTCAAGACTAATCTTGTTTCAGTTCAAGCCACCTGGTCCAGGTCAAGTCTAAACCTGTTCCAGTTCAAGCCACCTGGTCCAGCCCAGGTCAAGTCTAATACTGTTCCAGTTCAAGCCACCTGGTTCAGCCCAGTTCAAGTCTACCCTGTTTCAGTTCAAGTCACCTGGTCAACCCATAAGTCTTGCTTCAAGTTCCACTCATGGCTCAGCCCAGGTTCAGTCAAGCCTTGTTCCAGTTGCACTCCTGGCTCAGCCCAGGTTCAGTCAAGCTTTTTTCCAGTTCCATTCCTGGCTCAGCCAAGTCTTGGTCTAGTTCCAGTTCATGTCCAAGCCACGTCAAGCCTGAATCCCTTTGCCCACTGACTCATGAGCAAAACCTATATTAAGGCTCCAAGGTTCCGCTACCTCGCTGAATCTCCACTTTTACGTCCCCGAGAACCCAGAGCGGATACCCGCCCAAGTCAGTCCGTGATAAAGCAGAAGTGAGGAACTGGAGTGGTTTAGTGCTCAAGATTATCACATTCCCTAGATTATTGTATCCTCTACAGGTGCTTCCCTTGCTGCTGACACAAAGTTTTACCAAAATGAACTCTATATTTCATAACTTTATCTAACAGACAATATAAAATGGGGGTCTACCAAATGCTACTCTGTATAACCAGGCAGCCCAATTATGTCATCTTAGTGATTGGTTACAAAATACCTTTGATTACACTAACACTAAAATAGAACAGAATTTTCTTTCAGGAATCAGTTTACTGGCATTTCTGCATCTACATGATGGTGAGATACCTGATGATCTATAATGTCTTTTTTTAGTGAAAAGGTTTATCATATATTTAGGATGGACAGGCTAGAGGCCACCCTACAATAGGAGGTACAAGTGGAGAGACTTTTTGACACTTTTGAAAACTTTGTAAATGTATTATCGGAGGGGATTAAAAATCAGATCTTGAAATGTTTTAGAAATACTATTTGGTATGAAACTTGATTCCTAGTGCAAGAATCTCCAATTTGCTTAGATCCACCTTGATTCTGTCCTGTTTGTCCATCAATTGCTCTTTGAGGTTATAAATACATTGGTCTTATCCGAAACCCTGTTTGTATTTCACTTTTTCTCTCTGTGATGTGTTAATGCATCATCTTACTGTACAACTATGATATTGTAAACGTATACCATGTGAAGTTATGTAAATGGTTTTCCATTGCTTCAAAATGAAGAGATAATTAATCTCAGTGGACTGGACCCATGTCTGCTGTATTTAGAGCTCTGAGTGCATTGGCAGCAGATATCCGAAGATGAATCCAAGCAGTATACAGCTTAACATGCGTGCAATGGTAGACCCAGGGCCGGTGCGATGTGGTAAGCGGTGGAGTGACAGGCTGGATAGGCGCTCTCCCTGCTCAGTTGCACAGGACTTATCTTTGCTAATCCTGTCAGATCAGTGTGACAGGCGTAGCTGCTGGATAAATAGCGTTGTTAAAAACACTGGAAGGCACTCTGTCTTACCATGTTTAATAGCTCCAATCCACTGTTACTGTCACACTGCTCTTATAGGCAGACTGGATGTTTAGTGCGTGATGTTGGTGTGACCTAAAGTCACGTTAGGGCCATTCAGATAACACCGTTCTAAGTGGAGTGTAGGGAGACAACAATAATAAGTAAAGGAAAAATATATTGGCGCTAACTGGATACAAAAGTAAATATGGATAACCAAATTTATTAGATAAAAAACAATTATTAAGATAAATAAAAAATATGTTAATAATGGCCCACTGATAGCTGATCTATATGCCGGTCGGACATAGATCAAGTGAGCTGCCGGATACCAAACACAGAAGTTATCACAAATGTTGACAGATTGAAATGTATACCAAGTGCAAATGTTAGAATGAATTAAATGGCTCAAGACTCCCATAATTCCCTATTGCTGTAGGGAAGCCACAAGGACCTCTGAGATTGTATCAGTCACAAATAGCAATATCCACCATATAATTGTGGTAACCACTCATGACTAGATTAGAGGAATTCAAACAGGTCTCAGGGTTCAAAGTAAGTTTTGAAAAATCTCAGGCATTAGCTTTAGGAAAGAAAGGGGCTCGTCCTCCTTGGGCTTTAAATAAAAATCGTAGCTGGGACCGTTTGATAAAAATAAGTAGCTCACATAAGTGTATAAATGTTATTGCTGTAGGGAAGCCATGTGGACCTCTAAGAATATATCAGACAAATATAACAGTATCCACCATATAATCGTGGTAGTAGTGGTAATAAGGAGACCATTTGATACTTGTTTATGTAACAGGATCCACACCGGCATGGCTGGAGCTTGTACCGTTCTCTAAAAACAATAGTAAGAGATGGGTTGATATTACTGGTATATGCCGGAGTATAGATGATTCTCCCGACAGGGTTTCCTAGAACTGGTGTCCAGATGCAATCGGTAGAGCAGTAATGAGATCAAGCAAGTGCCAAAGTTTGCACTCTCCGATGGAGTCAGCGCATGCAGAGTACTCATGTGGTTATGTAGAAAGCCGAGATGACAGGCACTTGTTTCCGTGAACAGGACAGAGATAAAAAGAGTCCAATTAACTCTGCAGAGTATGCAAAAAGATAGACACTATATGGTCTACAGTTTTCTTGGTATTATTGTCACAATGTTGGTAAAGACAGGCAGCACTGCGGGCATAAAATCAATAATAGCCACTGATGCGTTTCTCCGCCCACTGTAGGCGGTTTCATCAGTAAGTAATTTTTCAGAGATTCATGCAAACTTGAATTGCATTGCATGCACAACGCTTTCAAATGTTAAGATACAAGTCAGATAACATGTTCAGTTACTCAAGAAACTGCATAGAGACACCTATAATGTAAGGTAACTAGCAGTAGGTTTTTACCCCACAGAAGGGGGGAATAGTAATGTTGAAGTCTCATCACCATAATTGCAACCACCCCTATACTGTAATGTAGGAGAGTCACTGGTGTTAAATGTTAAAGGTGAGCAATTGTTCCACAGTTACTAGGTTCAAAAGTAGAGCCAAGGAATTGGAAATACGACTTCAGAACAGAGGCTACCCCAAAAAAGTACTTACCTTAGCATATCATGCAGCACTTAGGACTGACCGTCAAGTCCTGATATACCCAAAAAGAAAACCTCCCAAATCTAAGGCCGTTAGATTCATAACGAATTTCTGTCAAGAATCTAGGCAGATAACACAGATTCTAAATAAGCATGTATCTGTGCTAAAATCAGACACCAGATTATCGAATGCCATTCCTAATTACATACCTATGTGCTGGAAACGTTCTAGGAATCTCCGGAATACACTGGTTAAGAGCTATTTTACCTCTAAACAACCCAGACCGAACATGGTCAGTGGCAGTTTTGCCTGTGGTACTTGCAGTACATGCCCCTACATGTCAAAGATGACTGAAATTAAAGATCGCAATGGAAAAGTTTATCCCATTAAACATTTTTTGAATTGTAATTCTAAAAGGGTAGTATATTGCCTAATGTGTCAGTGTAATCTTCAATATGTGGGCAAAACCATCAGGCCTTTTCATCAACGCCTGATGGAACACGTCAGGTCCATAAAAAAACGCTACCTCAGATTCTGCTAAAGGCAAACCTTTGACCCCAGTAGCCCGTCACTTTCAGGTCCATCATAATTCAAATTTGAAAAATCTCAGGGCCTTTGTAATCGAACAAGTAAAATTGGATAGCAGGGGAGGTGACCTGAATAGAAACCTCCTACAAAAAGAAGCCAAATGGATCTTTGCATTGAACACTGTCTCCCCCTCAGGTCTTAATGAGAACATCTCCTATGTTCCATTTTTATTGTAATATATGGTTCTGCGTGTGTTTTTAACTTCTCAACTACCTAGTTTTTCTTGTGCAATAGGGATATGATTATATCGCTATGGGCAGTATGTTTGCACGACTCCTTCTTTGGATTGAGCCCTGTAGTCAGCTGTATACATATATAATCTTTTTTTTCTGGGGGCTATAAGTCTGTATTTTTTGTATATTTTTTGTCCTAGGGATGTTAGCTTCATGTCATAAAGCTATACCCGTATTAGACTCTGGCATTCTCATCCTGAGCTATTATTCCATCAGACTGAATTATATTTGAGTTATATTTAGGATATGAATATTTTCCAAGTCAAAATGTTAATGCATTTAGTTTTATACTTCATCTAGTATGTGGGCTTTAGTTACCACCTCTATTTAGTATATATTGGGCTGCAATATGTGTTTGTCCAGGACATTTGATTTTACCACTTGTTATCCTCCATACAATGCATTTGCCTTTGTTGGGTATGCAGACTTTTCATTAATAATCTTTCCTCCTTCCCCCTCTTTATTTCACTTTTACTATTGGCCAAAATGTTTACCTAGTGGCTTATATTCTTTTACAACATGTGGAATGTTGCCAGCTGAGTATCAAAACATTCTTCTTTGAAGGATATAATAATTCCTTTATTGGTTACTTTGTTCTATTAACACAACATTTCAAATTCTAGGTAGTGAAATAATAACTTTGTTTTTATTTTTTGTACCGTGTATTTACTGCTTTGTGTTTCACTCTCAGGTGTGTGCAATTATTCAAATCACAATATCGCTACCTCGTTGCTGAAATGCTCCGATTGGTTAGCCGCAATGTAAATAGAGCCCACCTGACCTGATGACATCACCCTTGACAAAGTCCCACGGCGGGACGAAATGCGCGTCGGGTGTTCAGGATTCCAGCCAGACAAGTATCCTCTGCAGTGCGCCGGAGGATTCAGTGGAGCAGGACTCCTGTTGTTTGTTTGTCTGTCACTTTCTTCTCTCCTTCACAGCATTCGGGAAGCACCGCCAGACCAGAGAACAGCGTAGGCTGAGAATACTGCACGGAAGTGCGAAGCGTGGCCGTGAGGCTGCTAGGGGCTCCATCATAGGGTTTCCCTGACTTTTCTATAGATAGCTGGCGGCGCTCATTGTCATTTATATTGTATCCTGCGTTTGGGTTATCTGGGGTTAACTTACCCTTTTGGATTGATATACATTGTTTCAATGTTAGGAGTTTGGAAGACCCTATCCTTTTTCAAAGTATATTATGTGCAGTTATTTGTGTCTATACTTGTTTATATGTGAGGATTAATTAAAGAATGAGTTTTTAAAAAGACTATCTCTGAGAGTTTTGTCTGTCATATTTACAAAGTGTGCGCTTAGTTAAATCTCTCACTCACATGTGTGTAGCTATTCGCTGCAATTACCTCCCTGTTTTTTTTTTTTTGTTTTATAACTCATGTAGAGAGGTATAGGCAGCACCTTTGGTCCTTTCCTTTGCAATTTATTAGCCATCTAATTTGTCTGGTGTGGCTAACTCCTGTTGCATTATGATATATGCTTACACATTTTTGGATTTGCATATGTTATCCATTGAGCTCAAACAAAATTTCTCACAATTAGAACACTTCTGGACCTTTTTTGACACATGGAGCATTAATCTCACCAAACTGGGAATTGAAAATGGTAGATTTGATTGAAATGCAGAACTGTGATATGGAAAACACCAAAGACTACCCCAGTCTCCATCTGAGCTCATACCTTCTGCCAAAATCCTGTGAATTGTTTTAGCTGCTTGAATGAACCATCAGTTTAACATCTCTTTAGGGCCTCATCCTTATGATATTGTTGATATTGTTTAATGTATTTTAAACTGTCATGCAACATGCTAGATATTAAATAATGATTTCTATTCATTTTTCTCTATCTCCACGTGCTTAACTGATGTGACTACATTGGTCACTTGCGGCATGTTATACGTGTCACAGCTTTAAAAAAAGCTGGGACTGAAGGAATGCTTTTATAGCAAACCTGCCAATTTCATGGGTAAATTTCTGCTGCTTGGTATTCTTAACAGTTGGGACCTCATTTACTAAGGGGCAATTTAAATCGCCCCTTAATATCGCCACACATTGCTGGAGTTGAGGGGCGATTTATTTTTTCAATGTCACAGGATTTACCAAGGGGCGATTTTGGGTGGCGATTTTTAAACTCCAGCAATGTGTGGTGATTAAACTCCAGTGAGTTTATGTTAAACTCGCTAGAGTTTAACCTTGCTGGCGTTCCTGGCCCTTAGTAAAAAAAAAAAAAAAAAAAATACTTTAAATGGCTGCCGCCGCAAGCACTGCACCCTTGGCATGCTGCTTGCATATAGTACTATAAGGCACGGCATGCCTATGTATTGCAGGGCATGCTGTGCCTTAAAGTACCTTAAGCGACAGCATGCAAATGGTTAATGGTATATTACTTGGTTTGTTAATTGGTATGTTATGTTATGGTATGTTACTGTGCTAAGCAAAATAAATGGCCTTCGTAACCTAATGTAACTGCTATGTGCCCTCCGTCCCTAATGTAAATATTATATATACCCTCCGTCCTTAATTATATGTACCATCAGTCCTTAATGTAAATATTATATGTGCCCTCCGTCCCTAATTATATTATTATATGTACCCTCCGTCCCTATTTACAATATTATATGTGCCCTCTCTGTCCCTAATTACAATATTAAATGTGCCCCCAATACTTTTCTGAAAACAACTGATATCCCAA
Source organism: Limnodynastes dumerilii (assembly GCA_011038615.1). Taxonomy (NCBI): domain Eukaryota; kingdom Metazoa; phylum Chordata; class Amphibia; order Anura; family Limnodynastidae; genus Limnodynastes; species Limnodynastes dumerilii. The sequence goes on along the minus strand of WWET01005389.1, from coordinate 64,226 downwards.
TTACTCTGTCATGCTAAAAAATATGGCCCGTATAATACGTGATCACTACAATGCATGCCTACTGTAATAAAAAGTTGGAAATCAAACTTTAAATATTTATGCTACTCACAGCTGGATGGCTGCACTGCGTCTTCTGCATGTTGCTTGGAGTCGCAACATCCTCCTGTTTCTTCACTGCTCCTCCGGTGAATGACATATGTCATGCCAGGGGCATCATTTATAGTCTCGGCCACGATATCACGTCAGAGAATGATGTGACCGAGATTATAAATGATGCCCCTGGCATGACATACATAATTCGCCGAAGGAACAGTGAAGGAACAGGAGGACGTCTAAAGACCGCACTAACGCAATCTACGTACAGAAATGGTATGTAGATAGCATAAATAAGCTACTACGCATGCGTAGTAGCTCAATTCTTGAAACAACGTACGGAAGACAAAAACTACGTAACTGTGAATCCGGACCATAAAGTGCAGGGGAAAGTACTGTGATCATGACAATGGGTTTGTGCTTGGGTGATAAATTCTTTGTTCACAAGTACCTACCAATGGGGTGTGTAGTGTCTTTTGACTACTTTAAGCATTTAACTCATATGTTCTTTGGCATTCAGGCAGGCACAGAACAGACCCTACTGTCCTTCCCTGTATACAGTTATTTGCTTTATTTTCTGTTAAGGCTATCTTTTACTCACTGGTTGAATAATGCAATAGCAGAGATTTTGCCAGACTACACTTTCAGGTATAAATCGCAGTACTACTAGGTATTAGTTGGAAATAGTTAGCTGAAACATTCTGACCAATCAAAGTGCTGGTTCCTGATCGTCTGATCCCAGCTCCACATCAGTGAGCTGGACACACAGTTCCCTCCTTGCCAGAACAACAAGTATTACTGATACTTCATCTGGCGCTGTATTCCTTGTGTACAGTTCTATTCCATAAATTCCTTGTGTATCCTGTCATTTTGACCAGCACCACGCCTGAAAAACTTTTGTGTGTGTTCATCTCTTTGCAAGACCCTGAGCATCACTGCACTTCAGTTTGTACAAGAGACTTTTGACAACCCCTGTGCAATCCTTGTTTCCTACTCTACAGCCCGAACATTTGACCAGGAAGTAAACTGTGGATATAAGATGCATAATCTATAACTTGTTCTGTAAGTATTGCAGGGTTGCCAACTTTTCAAAGCTTCCCTCTGGGAGAACCCGGGGGAAGCCATAGATTGCTGCAAGGGGACGGGACTTAATGTCACGATTTATGCAAATAACGTCATTAGGCCCCACCCCTGTCAATTATTCATGTAATCTCTAGCGTTACATGGGATGAACAGGGCTTGATGACATCATCAAGCCCCGCCTATCCCTAGTAATGCTAGGGATTGCAGTAGTAATTGATAGCTGGTCGGGGCTTGCAGGAGCTTTGCCCACTCTCCCGGGATACCGGGAGAGCTGCCCAAATTTCTGGAGTCTCCTGGATATTCCGGGAGAGTCGGCAACCCTGAAGTATTACATAGGTCTCTGACTCTGATTTACAAGTACCACTGTTTCTATGGAGTTTTATTATTACTGTAGTCTCTGATTCTATTTAAAAATGTTCCTGTTTTTTTGTACAATTGCTTAAGTTGTTTCAAAGACTATTATCTGTTATATATGGATTACATTATACAGAACTTTATGACATTAATAAACAAATAATAATTTTATGCAACTTGATCTTCGGCATACTCTCTATGAGCACCACGTACCCCAGACCTTCCAACTTCAACTACCTTGCTATCTGTTGCTGAGATCTTGCCCGGATACCCAGAACTCTTTAATCGTGACACTGGTTTTTTTTTTTCATATTTGACAGGGTCTTCTGTCTGGATCTCGGCTAACGTGTTGATGTCTGATGATTATATCCATTGTAAAATTCATAGGGCTAAAACAAACATACTGTTAGGGATCTGTGGTTGACTTATTCTGGATTCCCTGTTTTGACTGATACACACTGATAGTTCATCAATAACTTGAGCTGTTTGTCAAAGGCCCATCACTGCCATCTGGCTTGACAGTCCAGAGTTTAGGATGCATTCCTTCAGAACTAGAACTAGTAACAGAACCACCAGAATTGACACCTCAGATGACACTTTTAAAAACCTAGACCAGTGGAAGTTGTCCTGCTTTCAGACGTATGTCCATCCAGCCCCCAAAGTGAAGCCTACATGATTTAGACACCCCCCTGCCACTTAGTTTCTTTGTGTGGCTAGCGTCCCTTTTCCCTGAATAGGCACAGTTCACCTATGCTGCATGTCACAAACTGTCCTGGATCCCAAGAGTTTTTAGGGTGGTGGGGTTTACAGGTCAACAGCCAAATACCCCCTTCCAATTTTATCCTGACTTCTATTTGGGTTATATTTTTGTATTAGTTTTTGATCTGCTTAACTGTTTTCACAGTTTTCTATTTATCCCATGGTTGCCGACTCTCCCGGAATGTCCGGGAGACTCCCGGAATCCTGGGAGATCTCCCGGACTCCCGGGAGAGGACGCTTTTCTCCTGGAGACAATACAATGTCCGGGAATAGTATTTTTTCCAGGACACTGTATTGTCACTTACACAGTGCCCGGACCGCTGCACCCGGGCACTGTGTATGTGTTGCTATGGAAATACATACACAATGCCTGGACGCAGCGCTCCGGGCATTGTGTATGTGTTGGCATAGCAACACATACACAGAGCCTGGACGCAACGGTCCAGGCGCTGTGTTTGTTTAGTGCTGACGCTGCGTGACACTGATGTCAGCGACATGCAGAAGAAAAGGCGTCACTGAGGACGGAGGGTGAGGAAGAAGACAAAACAGGTAAGAGATGTCAAAGTTATATTCATATAATCAATGTATTTTTATATCCATAATACTTAAAACTAGATTTATACAATAATATTCAATAATTTTACTCTAAAACATATATTCATAAATATATTCAATAAAACATACCAATTTATAAATATGTAACTAAGCGAAACTCACCAGCCCTTAATTAAGATTATAAGCTATCAATAAAGATAAAGACATGTTAAAGTTCATAATATACTTACTAGGTCAAGATGACCCAGTACAAACAGGCACAAACAACTTATTAATATCCAGGGGAATAACAGGATAAGGGTCTAATAAAATATGTGACGCCAGGCCTCAAAAATCTAGACACGTAGGAGGGTGTTTTTAAAATACTGTTATAATACCAGGAAGAGGGAGAATTGCAGATGCTAGCAATACGATGTTGGCAGGAATAAAGTCCATGATGATCTATGTATTTTTAATGTGTATAAGGGTGACCAGATTTGATATAAATATGCCTGTCTTGTATAACGACGTTGTCACACATGCTTTCTGACCCTCGGTGATCCACATTGTCTACGATTGCTGAGTTAAGGGCTCGATTCAATAAATTCTTCGATTGGAAATACTTACTGCTCATTGCTACTTATTCAAGTCTATTGGATTATTGTTTGAGAATTATCAGAACTTAAACAGAAGGGAGATGTGTAATGTAAGAAGGGAAACAGGAAGGGAGATGTGTAATGTAAAAAGGGAGACAGGAAGGGAGATGTGTAATGTAAAAAGGGAGACAGGAAGGGAGATGTGTAATGTAAAAAGGGAGACAGGAAGGGAGATGTGTAATGTAAAAAGGGAGACAGGAAGGGAGATGTGTAATGTAAAAAGGGAGACAGGAAGGGAGATGTGTAATGTAAAAAGGGAGACAGGAAGGGAGATGTGTAATGTAAAAAGGGAGACAGGAAGGGAGATGGGTAAATGTAAGGGGGACGGGGAAGGGAAGGGGGACCATGTGTTTGGGGTGCAGGTAGGGAGAGGTGTATTGGAGATGGAGCACAAGGTGGCAGGAATGTCATTAGGCGGGAGAGACAGATGTTTAACAAAGGAAGGGAACTATGTGGGGTAATGTGAGGTTATAGCAGGGGGGGTGGGGGTAATGTGAGGTTACTGCATGTGGGGGTGGGGGTAATGTGGGGTTATTGCATGTGGGGGTTGAGTGTAATGGTAATATTATGTGGGCACAGTGGGGGTGTAATGTGTGGGTAGAGTATATGTACTGTATCTGTAGGACTCTATATATGTAGAAGCAAAGTAAAAAAAACAAACAGTAAAAATTTAACAGAGGGGAGGGGGAAGAGGGGGGTCTGTGTCCGTGAATTTCTTGTTGAAAAGATGGTAACCCTAGAATTCACCTCTCCCTAAAAGTGCTTTTTGTATGCACCGGTTGACATCACCGACACGCTGTTCACAATGTGCCTGCCAGAAGACGCCAGCCATTGCAGAGCTAGGAGAATTGGCAAGTGAGAATTCAGAAGAGCGCCGGGAAGGAGGAAGGAAAATGGGACACAAAGGTAAGTAAAAAGGAGAGAGGCTGGAGAAACATGGAGGAGAATACTGAGGGGAGCTGCAGGCACCTGATGGGGAATACTGAGGGGGTTGGAGGCACATGATGGGAGATACTGAGGGGGGGCTGGAGGCATATGATGGGAGATACTGAGGGGGACACCTCCCCCCAGTGACATAGGGACTGCCCCAGGCGACGTAGGGACCGCCCCCAGTGATGCAGGGACTGCATAATTGATAAGATGGAGGAGAAATTCTATTGGTCAGTGGTTGGTGTATGGTTACTGGGGAAATTACTTGACTGTTGAGGCATGTGGAAGGGTTGCTAGGAAACAGCCAGCCAACAGAGGGACACTAGGTGGCATGTGACGTTTCTAGAAGGATCTGGGAAAAAAGTCAGTTGGTGTTAGGGATGGTCAGAGGAAGGAGGCAGAGACTAGCTGAGGAGGAAGAAGATTGTGAGAGTGATTGGGGTGATCTGAGGAAAGATTGAGTAGTGCGGAGTGGGAGACAGTGACAGAAGTAATCCTTGGACAGTGAGAGGAGCTGAAGTGCTGAAAAGGGTGCCGGAGCTGAAAGGGGAGCCGGAGTAGTAGCGGGCAGGAGAGAGCGGGAGAGAAGTGAGCAAAGGAGGTATCAGAAGAGCCGATATGAAAGCTGATAGTCGCAGTAGCAGAGGAGGTATCAGAGGAGCTGACAGGAAAGCCAGGAGTCACAGAAAGAGAAAGAGTGGTAAAGGAGGTGATAAGAAATAGAAGTGAACTTGTCAGAAATAAAAAGGGGGTTTGTGGAAACACAGTATTGTACTACAAGTGTTTGGAGGAGTTTTCTTGTGGCCTGCTAATTTATTAACTTGGGATTGGAGAGACTGGAATGGTTCTACCATCTCTGTGCAATCTAATTTGACAATTTGAGTAACTAATATTTTACTTCCAGAGATAGCAGGTTGATATTTATGCAGAGCAATAAAGCAATTATTGCCAAAGCTTTTCTCCAAGCGTTAAAGACTGTTTTCCTCAGCGACAAGGGTCTGCAGCTGTGTCAGACTGTCAGTTTCACCTCAAACCGCCAGGTCACCTACTAACTGTGATGTACACAGGCATGTTGCCATTGAATTAAGTTGCATTAATTGTTTCTTTACCACTGTAACAGTAATGTTGTTATTATCAATTAATTGCTGAAATATATGTCAAGTAAAACTTGTAACTTTACTTAGGGAAAAGTTATATATTATCTTTTACAAACTGTAGTATTTAGTTAGTCTAGGTAGCCTTATACTAATTTCTGTGACAACAATTAGTTCCTGCAGCTAATTTGAGTAGCCAATTGATTTGGTTAATTTGGTTGAAAAACATTGGTTCTCTTTTGTAAAAGTTTTCTGCTATTTGGAAAAAAAAAAAAGAATATTTTTGCATATAGAATATTGGTATTTATGTTCAAAATATGTAATCTGTATGGCTAGACTTGTCACTTGGCAATATAATAAAGTTCACTTTCACTCCACTTTCACTATATCTTTCTTGTTTAATGCCACTGTCACTCTGTCTCTCAGTTGCTTTGTTAACTCTAATGCTCTCTTTCTCTTATCCTCTTGATATGCTCTGTTGTCTCTGTCCCTTAACACCTTTTCCAATTTTACCATCGTCTGCAAGGCTCCTTCCAACCCTCAGCACCTTCTCCAACTTCAATGCTATCTCCAGCACACATTCTGTCTCTCAGCACCTTCTCTGATCACTGCCATCTACCATACTCTCTCCTGATACCTCCGCTGTCACCACTGCTTCTCCGCTGTCCCCGACACACTCCCCAGCACTCAACACCTTCTCTCCGCTCAGCAGCTCCGTTATATTCTCCTCAGCTGGCTCTCCCGTCAATACCTCCTGCAATTCCCCTCTCAGCTGCTCCCCTTATCGTTGCCACCATTGTCTCTCACTCTCATGCACTGTTCTGCTCACCCCGCTCTCCCCACCATCGCCAACACTTCTCCCCTCAGCTTGCCACCGCACCTCACATCAATTTAGACTTCCTTCAATTCACCGTCCCCCTCAGCTGGCTCCTCACAGAAACTTCATACCAACTGCGCCTCTCTCTTTTCTTAGCAGATATATAGATGGCTTATTTTTCCTGGTATTACTGGTTTGGCTGTAGATAAGAGCTTCACTGGGTTCTGCACAGAATGAATGGGCTCAGGTACAGTAGGAGGCCTGTAGGTCAAATATTTTAATGTATACAGTATTAGTACAGTATAAGTATTAGTTATAGTATTAGTGGCTCCAAATAGAAAGGAGAGTGGCAAAATTGTATAGTATTTGATGAGGTTACCTATAATTTGATTTAACAATGCAGCACTGCATTTCCCACCCCTAGTGCTGGGCTTTAGGCTGTTTAAGGAAGCTCTGTTTAGTGCCAATCTGTTTTGGTTTCTGCTTGCTTTCCATGTGTAATCCAGCCTTAAAGATACTCATGTTATCTGTTTCTGAATTTAATATTAGTATCTGTTACCTACTATTGTTCAACACTGATTTGGATTTATAGTGTCCCTGTTTACCCTTAGGGGCAGTCTTGGACTTGTATGCCTCCTGGATTTGCCCCCAGGGGCTATTGTTTGAAATATTAACTCTCTGGTTAATTAGTAGCACCTGATTAGACACCGTTTAGTACACCCTTGCATTGAGTAGGTTGCTGGTCATTATTTTTCTACTAACTTGCCACAAGTGTATCCCATTCTCTTGCTTGTTAACTCCATGTACTTATGTACCAATTGTAACCCTCTTGAATGTTTTTGTAGGTATTTATGTTCACTTGTCTCTTTTACATTCAGTTTACTCTTGACTCTCATTTTCACTTTTGCATCTAAAGTTTTCTGTCACCCCTGCTTTGTAAATTGGGTTTCCTCTGATTCGTGTTTGTATCTGTATTCTTTCGTGTTTGTCACTGTTTTTCCTGTAGCTCCAAGTTCACAGTTTTCCTATAACCTGTATAGTATCTGTTACACAAATGCCAGTCTGTCCAGAAAGACATGTAAGGGTTAATGTTTTGCTACTTTGCTTCCTAATCAGCTGGCAGGTGTGTGCAGACTCAGAAGCTTATTAGAACAGGTTCCTGTAAACTAACCTGCAGTGTGAGGGTCATATTGCCAGTTTCCTGCATTCTGCCTGCTATTGTATTTCTGCTCTGGCTAGCCTTGCTAGTTCTTATTGTTGTGTCGCTCTTTCCTTATACCCCCACATTACCCATTACTGGTCTGTTTATGTGTGATTCTCTGCGTTTAACATATTGGTTGGTGCCTTTAGAGATGAGCGCCGACCCCTGTGTTTTGATTTTGGTTTTGGTTCTAAATCTTCGTCATGTGTTTTGGTTTTGGTTTTAGCAAAAAAAAAATAGATGTTTTGGTTTTGGATCTGTATTTTATTTAAAATTGATAAAAAAATGCTAAAATCAAGTAATTTTTATGTATTTTTCCTCCTAAAGCATTATTAATATGAATAACGTTCATTTCCAGTCATTCCTAGTCAAATTGGACCACCTCACAGCTCAGAAGATTGAGGTTAGTTGGTACATGCTACCATATATTGTCTAGTATCCCACTCTCAACTTTGTAACATTTGTCAAATGTATTCTCATGTATTGCAATTGTTATAAAACATATGAAAAGGCATATATCTATGGTTCCCTCCACAGTAAATATATATATATATTTACAATATACAATATTTAAAAAAACGATTTCATAAATAAAGACGAAAAAGTGTGAACAATATTTGCTGCAGGGTAAGGAATATAGAAGCTGCTATTAAACAGTATATTCCTAGTACTTTTTAGCAAACTAAGGGCTATATTTACTAAGCTTTGGAAAAGTGGAGATGTTGCCCATAGCAAGCAATCAGATTTAAGCTGATATTCTCTAGTATGTAAAAATAAAGTGAGAGCTAGAATCTGATTGGTTGCTATAGGCAACATCTCCACTTTTCCAAACCAGCATCTTAGTAAATCTCACCCTAAAGGCCTCATTTACAAAGGACGATTTCTTTGAAATAAGTCGGTACAATCAATGGGAGTGTCATGGGCGTGAAAGTTTATACGCCCGGGCGATCATACGCTATGCTCGCGGGCGTAGGTCTGGATCAGGCCCATTGTCCCCTACTGTGCGCACTACCTGCGGTGGTCATCTCTCCTAAGCTATGTGTAATGTAGGTAGTGTATCGTGTGTAATAAATAAAAAAATTCCATCACTCACAGTTTGATGTCTTCTTTCTTCGTATTTTCTTATTGCAGTGAAGAATTTTCAGCAATTGATTTAAGTATTCATCTTGATTGAAATCTCTGATGGCGAGGTTCCGTTCTTCAGATGATGACAGGACGATGACCATCTTATTCTCCGCATCCAGGCTGCTTCAAATGAAGTTGAGGTCGCTAGGGGGCAGTATTTTTATAGTGGAGATGACGTTAGAAACAGTAGAGGACCAATGTAACTGACGTAATCTCCACTTTAAAAATACATATTTTGTCATTTTTTGGGGTTTACAATAATTCTACTAGGGGCCAGAAAATTACCCATACATGTTTCCGTTTGTGGAGTAGAACATATTACCCAAATGGACAGAGGGGGTAACAGGTACACCAGACTCTGACAGAAAGAGGCCTTCTGGACCTTTAGGTACAAACACTGGTTCCAGAGGGTCTCAATGACATGGTGGAGTTCAGGGATACTGGTTACTAGCCCCACTGGGTCTTTTTTTGATCTGGAGATTTTACTGGCTCCATTGGAGTCTAGGGGTACTTAACCTAATTTTTGGTATATATGAGGAGATTAGAAAGTATGGGATATTGTTTTTATTATCGTATGGGGTTTTGTCTCATATTTAAATTCTCTTGATAGGGATCACAATTTTTAGGGACCTCCCCCTTTTTTCTGACCTAAAATTTAGATTTATTTATTGTGTGAATTTTTTTTCTAGAATAGATTACTCTTCTACAGATATTTAACTCATCCACATTAAAATCATCCATGACAAATAATATCCTTGTAAAAAGTTCTTACTAACTAAGAAAATGTATTTGCACTCACTATTGTGAGTTGAGTCTACAAAATAATAATTAATGTTGTTACAATGTTCATCAGGCTTAGTATATTCAACAATAGTAAGATGAATATTGATACAAGTGATTATGTTACACCGAGCAGTGAGTAGTTTCTTTTTAGTATTTTACATTAGTTTTCTGTTTTTGTTGTTTGGTTCAAATTCTTATTATTATGTTTTTCATTTTTGATTAATTATAATTTTTGTTGAATGATTATGGCAGCTACATTGTTGCAAATATTCTAAAATATAATAAGATCGTTACTAAATCTTCTGGACCAATTAATGGGCACCTGTGAAACTTGCATAAAAACAAATCCACACCATAGGACACAATAATCCGCTTTGAAAAAGTCCCAGCACGGGACGAAACGCGTCAGTGGAAACGCCTATCATTCTGACGTGCAGGATCCAACTGGAACGCAGACGCTAGTTGATTAGGCGGTCTTCGGTCCGTGGGTAATACGAACGGTGGGTGGCCTCCGCAACGTTCTGTTCATCTGCATACCTACGGAGGAGTTGATATTCCGTTTCCCTGGACCGGCCTCATTCATTTATACACGAGCAGTGAGTATTAGTGACTCCAGTCACTTGGAGACCTGTACAGCCGCAATATACTGCACTGTTAACGGGGCATAAGAGGAGCGATTACACTGGGGACACACCCATAGGCACACATTATCTAGTGCCTTCAGTGAGCAGGAGAGAGACTTTGCTTTCCCCAGGCAACAGCAAGTGATTACACTATTTTATCTCTCTTATACAGCTTACCTCTGGCTGATAAATATAAGTTGGTCAAGTGGACCTACCCAAAACCTTCTCATTGCTCCAAGATACCTCTCTAATCCACCACTATCACGGAGGCGATTTCAGTTTGTTTGGATTTATATTTCACTGCACATTAGACATATTGGGGTAGATCCAGAACTACATTTGCCGTACGTTTACTCGCGTAGCGTATTTTCGTGTGCATACCTTCTATACACTCCCCTAGGCACACCCCTTAAATGTACGTATTTTGTCAAGATACGCTTTTCAAACCCTACCTTAACTTTTGCCAACATAACCGCAGTATGGGCAACACGTATTTACGCAGCTAAGCACGCCCATACTGTACACTTTAAATACAACCTCCCGCCTACTTAACGTATTTTAGACGTATTTTGGACTCATGTAAAATTGGCACACCCCCACGTAAGTATTTACGTGACACATACGTGAATGGCCCATACGTTCACAATTACGCTACGTTACTGAGTGTATTTTCTATGGTGCGCATGCGCAGTACTTACCAAAAGGCGATTTTACGTCTCCGCCGCGTTCGCTTACAAGCGTTGTTCTGGATCTGGCCCATTGTCTGCGCATATCACTATAACCTTATTCAAGCTGTGCACTATTTTTAATGTCTATGTTTTATTGATCTGTTAATTTGTTTATATGGTTTTTTATAAATAAAATTGTTGATTTTACCACTGCTCGGTATCTCACTCAACACTGGTGAATTTACTATTTTTAAGCCTATATACTAGGTTTTAGCGCTTTGGTTTCTTCTCTTCTTATCACACACAGCATGCATGCATATCATCACACAATGCATAATATCACACACGCCATGCATAATATGACACACCATGCATAATATCACACACACACACCATGCATGCATAATATCACACAATGCATAATATCATACACCATGCATAATATCACACACAACCATGCATGCATAATATCATACACCACGCATAATATCACATACACCATGCATGCATAATATCACAAAATGTATAATATCACACGCCATGCATGCATGCATAACTTAGACACATTTACTTTTTAGCAGATCTGTGCGCACAACACAAACACTCACACACACACTAACTTTTTAGCAGAGCTATGCACACTGTAGACGCTGAGGTGGACTGGAAGAAGGAAATGGAGAAAGTGGGGGCGGTGCATAGCTGCAGTAGCCAATGAGGGAGTAGCACAATGATCTCAGCTACTCCCTGATTGGTCAACCTGTCAGGCACTGTGCAAAGTTTTGAGAATCTCTCTGTGGAGCAGCAGGAGATTCATCAGCTGATAGTGTCAGCTGCGTTCACCCTCTCCTTGTGCTCTGGGAAGTGGCACCGCTTGCACCACCCTAGTTATGGCCCTGGTGTCCTGGGCAGGACAGAGAGGAGGCCTGGGGCTATTCCCGGGCCTCCTCTCTTTCCAGGCCCAGGACACTAGGCCCGGCTGTACGCCCCTGATGGCGGCCCTGGCAGCTTGCATCCTAAAGCGAAACAGCTTGCAAACTTAAGTGAGTTTGAAACAAAATCAGATGAGTTAGAATACAAAAACAGCTGCACAGATATTGACGCTACCATTAACCATTATTTTTAGTTTTTGTTATATTATATTATTATTAGTTTAATTCACATTACTTTAACATATCTTTTCTATTTATCTTCTACATATATTAGTCAATGCTGTAACCACATATTTACATCCAGACTTTTCAACTTTTCATTATTATTTTTATCATTGTTATTACTGTATTATTCCTATTATTTTTGAATATTTATTTACCTACCACTCCTATTGTATTTATACTCTAACTGACATCTCATCACCATATCTAACTGCCCAGGTGCCCTCCACATCTCTCACCTTGACCTCTCTGTTCAACATCCTCTCTCATCACCCCACATCATGAGTTGTAGCTCCCATATACTAAACTCTGCAACCTTTATCACTCCCTACCCCCTCCCTGTCCCATTTCCACCATAACCCCCCGCCCTCATACACACCCCAATCCTCTTCCTCCTCCCCACTTATCCAACCCTGCCAAACTCATCCACACAGCCATACATGATCTGTTTATCTCTAACGCCTTCAACCTCCTAGCTCCCACAGAAAAATGGCTCTCCCCCACTGACACCACCTTACCCACTGCTCTGGCCTATGGAGGTCTCTCCTTCTCCCACTCTCCCAAAGCTTGCGACCATCATGGTGGCAGCACCAGCCTGCTCTTCTCTCCCTTTTGCCCTTTGCCTTTTTCTCCCTTTTGCCCAAGAACATTGTAGCCTGGCTCACCCACTATCGCTCTTCTGACCTCCCTTCCATTATCTTGGGTAAATTCAACATCTCCTTTGGTAACCCCTCCCGCTCCAGCACCTATAAACTTCTCTCTATTTCCTCATCCTTTGGCCTGACTCAATGGGCCACCTCCCCTGCCCACACACAGAGCCATTCTCTTGACCTTATCTTCACCACCACTGATCTCCTTTTCTTCTCTCTGACCACCATCCCCTTTTCCTTCACCCTCTCTTCTCCTGACTCCCCTCCCCCAAATTCAAAGGCGTCCTCACCAGACAGAACATCAACATCCTTGACATCCCTGCCTTTTCCTCCTCCCTTGATCTCCTCCTCTCCCCTCTTATCTCTCTCTGCTGCCTCAACCAAGCCATTTTCCTACACCTTCCTATACAATACCACCATTTCCTCTGCCCTTGACTCTGCCTGCCCCCCCCTTCCACCATCTTCCATCACCATGAGTTTTCTTCTTTTCATCCTTCGACAAGCGACAAAATTCACTCTCTAATAATATCCTCACCACCCTCAACCTGCCCTGTGGACCCCATTCCCTCACATCTTCTCAAACACCTCTCCCCCACTGCCTGCTCCCATCTAGCCCACCTTTTTAAAATTTCCTTCTCATCTGGTCCTCTTTTAAGCATGCCCTTGTCTATCCCATTTTCAAAAAACTTAATCTGGACCCTACATCCCCCTATAGCTACCGACCTATAACCTTTCTACCCTTCACCTTCAAACTCCTTGAGTGCTTAGTCTACCAATGTCTCATCAGCTACCTTACTGACAACTCTCTCCTAAACCCCCTCCAATCTTGTTTCCGGCAGCTCTGTTCCACTGAAACTGCCCTTACCAATGTGATCAATGATCCGTTATCTGTCAAATCAAGGGCCACTACTCCATCCTCATCCTTCTTGATCTGTCAGCTGCTGTTGACACCATTGACCACCCTCTTCTGCTTCAAACCCTCTGCTCTTTTGGTCTTACTGACACTGCTCTCTTCTGGTTCTCCTGACCACACCTTCTCTGTTTCCACCCCTTGCTCATCCTCCCCCCTCTCTGCTCCCTGTTGATGTTCCCCAGGGCTTTGTCCTTGGCACGCTCCTCTTCTCCCTCTACAACTCCTCGCTGGGTAACCTCATCAGAACCTTTGGTCTCAACTACCACCTCTACACTGATGACACTCAAATTTACCTCTCTTCCCCTAACCTCAACCCCTCTCTTCTGTTTAAGATTTCTGAGTGCCTTTCCGCAAAATGGAAATCATTGTTTTTCCTCCCCCTGGGATTTCCTCCCTCCCCTCCATCACCATAACCATTGGTAATACCTCTATCTCCTCATTCCCTCAAGTTCGCTGCGTAGGTGTCATCCTTGACTCCTCACTTTCCTTCATATCATACATACGTGCCCTCTCTAATTCTTGCCATTCCCACCTATGCAACATTGCATGCATCTGTCCTTTTTTCACCAATGAAGCTACCAAAACCTTCCCCCACTCTCTAATCATGTCATGCCTCAACTATTGTAAATCACCTCCTGGTTGGTCTCCTGCTCACCCATCTTGACCCCCTTCAATCTATACTCAATGCTGCTTCCTTTATATCAAACCCTCCACTGGCTTCCTGTCCACTTCAGACCTCTATTTAAACTCCTTACCCTCACTTTTAATGCCATCTCCTCATCCACTGCTACCTACCCCTCTTCCCTCATCAACATGTACATCCCTTTCCGCCCTCTCTGTTCTGCTAACCACCGCTGTCTGACCTCCCTACTGATAACCAAATCTCATGCCCCTGCTGCACTTCTGCACTGGAATGAGACACTCCTTCACATTGCAGGTCTTCAAGCGCTAACTCAAAATGCACCTGTTCAGATTAGCCTACCGTTCCTCCACTTAACATCCTCATTGCATCCTGCATCTTCTGTAAGTTCTTTCCCCCCAACTTTTTGTGTTAGATCACATGAACAGCCCTTTGTACTTTCTTATCCCCTTTTGCTACCCTTTTACGGAATCTCCTCCTGGTGGTTCCCTCTCAACCTCACACTGCGCTTTCTCCTCTCCTCCGTGATCTGCCAAGCTTGACACTTCCCAATTTGCCTTGCTGTCTGTGCTTACTTCACTTTATTGTATTTCTGTGATATTTTTATTTTTATATTGTATTTTATTATGTACTATGCTGTCCATCCCTACCCTGAATGTATGTACTATATTTTGTTGTTAAACAATATTTTTTATTAATAATAATAATAATAATAATAATAATAATAATCTTGTCTGCACTTGTTATTTAATAGCTGAAGTGCATCCTTTCTCCTCCTGTATGCCTCCAGTACTCCTTTCTTTTTCTCCATGCCTACAGCCATCCTTTCTCCCCTGTATTCCTCCAGTTCTCCTTTCTCCCCATGTACTCCTCTGTTGCTCCTTTCTACCCCTGTATGCCTCTAGTGCTCGCTCCTTTCTCTTTCTGCATGGATACAGCCCTCCTTTCTCCCCATGTATGCCTCAGATGCTCCTTTCTCCCCCTGCATTCCTTATATTCTTCCTTTCTCCCTCTGTATGCCTCCAGTGCTCCTTTCTCTTTCTGTATGACTACAGTCCTTCTTTCTCCCCCTGTATAAATGTATTGTCTAGTATCCCACTCTCACATTTGTGACATTTGTTATATAACAAATGAAAGGAAAATATCTATCTGTCCCTTCCACAGTATATATATATACTTATATGACTATTATTACATGACTTGCTGCAGGTTGAGGAATATAGAAGCTGCTATTAGCCAGTATGGGCCGGATTCAGAATTAAGAGTGTTTTCCGTGCGTTCGTAATAGATCCGTACGTTCATACAAAATACGTATGTTTTGCAAAATGAATAAATTTCGGAACACTTCCATGTTGTGAAAGCAGCCTTATCATTAGCGTGCGTATATGTGACGGAAGTTAAACGTTCGCATATAGATCCGCACGTCTACTGCATCACCACGCCTATTTCTTGCTATTTACATTCCGATTGACGCCTACTAATTAATAATCCGTCCGATCTTTTATGTGCGTGCGGATTTTTTGACGTGCGGAAATTACTTACGCATCTTTCCAATTACGCTTCGTATCTTCATGGTCTGCACATGCGGCCTGAATAGAAATCACTCCACTTACGCATTTTGCGTGCGTAAGTTACCAGACGTTCTTAATTCTGAATCTGGTCCTATATTCCTATTAATTTTTAGCAGACTAAGGGCCAGATTTACTAAGCTGCAGGTTTGGAAAAGTGGTGATATTACCCATAGCAACCAATCAGATTTTAGCTGACATTTTCTAGTGTGTAAAAAGAAAGTTAGAGCTAGAATCTGATTGGTTGCTATAGGCAACATCTCCACTTTTCCAAACCCGCAGCTTAGTAAATATGGCCCTAATGGCTCTTAGCACTTGTATGAGTGGCAGAATAGTGGCAGCAGCCTTGTCACCCTATTGGTTGATCACACCTGCCTATGTGCATGATTATTGTCTGTGTGTGACACTTCTAGATACATAGCCCCCTTACACTGTCACTTCATGTAAAACATTTGAGGAAACTTGCTCCTTTGTTATGGTAACTGCCTTGTGGTGGGAATCCTCTTCTATGTCTGTCTAGTCAAAAAGCCAATGAAGCTACGCCCCTTTTCATGGCACCCACGAAGCCACATTTTTTCTTCAAGCTAAAGTTTTTTTGTTTTTTATTAAATAATCATTTTGGAGGTGTTTCTGGGCTACCAAAATGCCCCACATAGGGTGGCCCATTCACTCTCTGACAATCTAGCTGTGATCTTTCTTACCTTGTGCGTAGCTCCAGCAATGGCATGTGAGGACTGTTTCTTCAGCGGGGCTGCACGGGAGCTGCTAATAGGGTGGACTGGATTAAAGGTGAGTGCAAGGGAGTTGGTTTCCCCATAGCAACTGCACCCCTAGCACCCACTATAGTTGCATCCCTGATATCATTAAGCTCAGGCATTCTGTTTAGTTTTTCCACTCAGCTCACAGACAGGAAGCAGGAAATACAAGGCTTGAAAGATACAAGTTTTTAGAGAAAATGGTGTTTTGCCTCGATTACGGATCTGAATTTGATGGGAGGAACCGAGCAATAGCTCGGTTAAACTCGGATCCTCAAAGTTCAAATGTGTTGGATTTCAAGGAATCT
>WWET01005389.1:35732-47490 GCA_011038615.1 Limnodynastes dumerilii | reverse complement strand
CGCTCATCTCTAATAGTTATCATGGTTTCTGCCAGGCTCCTGGCCTAAGTTTGTAGTAACTCCGATAGCAGACCTGCTTAGAATTATGGCCACTAAGGCAGGGGAGGAGATCAATGTAGATCTCTCCAGTACAGAAGCTTGCAAAGAGGCTGTGAAATCTGTCCAGTTGTATGTAGTTACAGTTACCATCTTTTCAGCAAGAAATTCCCAAATGTAGCCCCCCCAAACCCTTGGAAATGACACATTTATTTTAGCTGTTTGCACATTTTTTTTTTAAAAAAACCTTTGCTTTAACAAATATACAGTACATATACATATACAGTATATATACTCTTCATATACTACAACCACACATTACCTCTTAACATACTACAACCACACAATACCCCCTCCCCCCTCACATACTACTTTCTCTTCATCCCTTTTCTCTGCCTAACAATAACTCTTTATATTCCTAACCACTAAAAGTGTTGTTTATATGTTTCTATCAAGCCACTTTTTCACATTCCCCCAATAAGCTTTTATAGTTATCTTACCTGTTTTGATGTCTTCCCCTCTCTTCTTCTTCACCCTCCGTCCTCTGCGGTACCTCTGCTTTCAAAATGATGCTGATGTGACAACGTCAGCATCACGCTGCTCAGGGAGCTGCCTTGCCATAGCAACACATACACAGTGCCTGGACGCAGCGGTTCGGGTACTGTGTATGTGACTCAATACAATGTCTGGGAATAATACTATTTCAACAGATAAATTAAATATCATCTGCGCAGAAATGTAAATAACTGCAGAAATAGTATTATTCCCTGACATTATCCGGGAATGGGACTATTCCAGACCCAGGACACCAGTCTTAATTATAGAACAAAAAAATGGGGGTTTGGTCTCAACAATCAAGCGCAGAAACATCCCTGTCAGCCCAAATTCACCCACCGGGAGAAATCTCAATCCTCCCAATAAACGTAATAAAAAAAATATGTGGTGTGGTGGGGATAACAGGCGCTGGGATTTTTAAACCAGAGAAGGGAGTGCCAGTATAACATTAATCATAACTACAACCATCTAAAATCTATAAATAATCCATTTCCAAAATTAAAAGTCCATTCCAGAGGTGTTGTATGACGATTGAAGATCCTATAATGTTCCCCTCAATGATGAAGCACCATGGAAATGAGATAAAATAAAACAATATTTATTATGATAAATCCTCAACAGCAAGTAAAAGAACTGAATCAGAACATCATACCAGGGGAAGATGGAACAGATGAAACAAGATGCTGTGGCCGTAGAATGGAATACCCGGGTGACGGCGTTCAGACAGTCTCGTTTGTGTGTCCTCTGGAGATGACGTCCCTATCAGCTGGTCCGGGCTTCACTGACTTGACGCGTTTCAGGCTAGGCTTAGCCCTTTCTCAAAAGTCTTAGTGTGTTAGAGGGATTTCCTCCTCTATATGGGTCCATGTAGCGCGTCCTCACTTCCTCATTGGTCGTTTCTCTTACACCTAATCAGAGCCTAGTACCTTAAAAATACTAATACTAACACTCCCACCAATCTTATAACATAAAAACCGCTTCAACAGTCTTATAGAATTAAGCAGAGGCCACTTTGCAAATCTCTTAAAGGGACCATCACACAATAATAACAATATCATACAAAGTGTTACTATCTACAGTAATCCAGGAAGGATTGTAACCCCAATCTGACCCTAGTGCCAGATTTATTAAATTACGGGTTTGGAAAAGTTGAGATGTTGCCTATAGCAACCAATCAGATTCTAGCTCTCACTTTTTTTTCTACATACTAGAGAATGTCAGCTAAAATGTGATTGGTGGCTATGGGCAACATCTTTACTTTTCCAAATCCGCAGCTTAGTAAATCTGGCCTTATGTGTTCCCCGTCCCCCTATACCATTCATGTAACTAGGGCAATTTCTGGTTTTGTCCAAAGGATGCAATCTTGGTCTACACTGACAAGTGGCCTGCAGAAATTTTCATTCATGTTGTTCCTAAACTGTTTAATTAATAAAGCAAATAATGTAAAACCTTTTCTGCTCTCTTTTTCTACTTCCTGTTTTCAATAAAAAAAATTATTATTATATTAGATTAAAAGAAAAGTCTGTTAAAAAAACATCTGCTTTTGGCTTCTATTCAAAATGAGTGCATAGGCCAAATAAATAGCTGTGTTATTCTAAACTAAATAGGGATCTGCTGATGTTTTGGCTTGTTTTGTCCTCTTTACGAATTATTCAAGCTGCATTCTGGTGGGCTGGAACTGCTTTATACATTTGCTGAGGTTTTATCACTTATGATGATCCTAACATACTAATGAATTTTAGCTGTGACATATAATCTAATGTTTGATCTCAGATAAGTTTTCTTTTTCTCTGTAATGCAAGCAGATGTCCCTCATTATCATCCTTTTCAGTTCATGCCACAAATTCTCTGGATTTCTCTATAGACAAAGCATTTACAGTCATGTTTGTCAGTATTGTAAACTCTGCAGCTGGCTGTGTGCAACTTAAAGTCTTAGTGATTTTTTACATTTCTTGAATTGGATTGAAAAATATAAAAAGTCAGTTACCTATTATAATACATCTAATATGTTTCCACATAAAATAAATGGACAACAGTGAATATTTATTCACTGATGCATTTGTTCAGCAATACATTTTTTTCTTTCTTTATTTCGATTGGAATTGTAAATGGATTTAAAATGAATAGTCTAATTTATGCCAGCTCCAGTGACTTTACAGTGTTTTTTTTTCTAAAATATTAGAAACCATACCACAATCAACATTTACAATTTTCTATAATATTTTTCTTGTTGAAATGGAATTTAAAAATTTCAGTAACATTCCATTGTGAGATGCAGTAATATTTACAAAACAGGAAACAGAGGAAATGGACTAAAATAATATTTTCCCAGAATTTTTTGTTAGACAATCTCAGTGTTTGTTTTTACAATGTCCTAATTGTAAATAGACATATACCATGTTAAAATATCACTTGAGAAATCAGGGGCTAGATTTTCTAAAATCAAGTTTGGCAAATACAGTGATTTTTCCATCAATTTTTGAATTGCCAGATTTACAAAAGCCAACATAAAATTGTCAAAATTTATGACTTTTCTAAATTTCCTTTTTTAACATCACCATGGAAAAGGCAGCGCATACTAATCACTGTAGTTACTAAACAGCAAATTGTAAAATCACTGAAGACTCTCCAAAAACTCGGGTGGGAAAAAAGAGGTGTGAGTGTGAATTTGGTGAAAATCGACGCTTACTTGGAAAAAAAAACCTAAAAAAATGAGGGGAAAAAAAGAATAGCCCTATACTACAAAGTGTTCATTTTGTAATGTTAAAATAAATTGTGCAGCATGCTATGTTGCATATAGTACAAGAAGGCGCAGCATGCCCATGTGTTGTAGGGCACGCTGTGACATTTAGTGCCATATGCTGCGTCATGAATGATGTACCTGCACTAAGTGTTAATCTAAACCTTAATTCAGTGTGCCCAATAAAGTATCATTATGACTGATGAATCAGAGGTTATATATAACTGTCATAAGTGACAATTCTGTCATAATTGACAAAACATTGAAGAAGACTGCCTCCAGTGTCTCGTGGGAAGATGGATGAAGATCCAGCCCCGGAGCTCCCACTGTCTTCAAGCAAGTCATCTATAAATGTGAGTATTAACTAGCACCTGGCCATTTTTTGTGTTTTGGTTTTGGATTGGTTTTGCCAAAACTGCCCTTGTGTGTTTTGGTTTTAGTTCAATTTTTTTTTTTTTAAATCATGAAAACAGCTAAAATCGCAGGATTTGGCGGTGTTTTTGTTCCTACAGTATTATTAACCTCAATAACATTAATTTCCACTCATTTCCAGTCTATTTTGAACACCTTACAGCTCACAATATTGTTTTTTATCCAGTTTAGGCCAAAAGGTTGGCTGGATGACTAAGCTAAGCGACAAAAGATACTTTGGTATTGCCGCACAAATCTGCTCGCACAAATCCGTTTGCAAGAAAGACAATCTGTCACACACTGAGATTGGGCAGGAGCACAACCACAGTATAGCAGTGAACCTATACAGTACACAGCCCCTATACAGTACACAGCCCCACGTGGCAGCCTCTTGTCACACAGCACTGCAGCCAAACCTCCAGTAACCCCATCACATGTCTCCAGCCATTTAGTATCCCCCATTATATGTCTTCAGACCCCCAGAATTCCCCATCATTTGCCTCCAGACACCCAGAATCCCCCATCATATATCACCAGACCGTCAGTAACCTCATCACATGTCTCCAGCCCCTTAGCATCCCCTCATCATATGTCTCCAGCCCCTAGTATCACCCATCATGTCTCCAGCCCCTTAGCATTCCCCCATCATATGTCTACAGACCACCAGAATCCCCCATCAAGATGTCTCCAGACCACCAGTAATCCCATTAAAAATGTCTCCAGCCTCTCCCCAGTATTCCCATAATGTCCCCCCAGCCTCACCCCTGTATTCCCATAATGTCTCCAGCCTCTCCCCAGTATTCCCATAAGAACCCCTTTACCTTTGATGTATCCTCGTTCTGTTATATGCACTCCTTCCACCGACATGGCATTGCTCTCTGTGAGCAATGCCAAAACCCTGTGAGATCCGACAGCGGGTTAACGGGGGTTTGCCTCGATGACGTCATTAAGGCACGAGGCAAGATCCAAGTCATGTTTGGATCCCATTTCGGTTCCCAATGTTCGGGTGGGTTCGGTTCCCAGAGAACTGAACCGGCTCATCTTTAGTATTAATTATTTTTTTTCTTTTTGAAATACTTGATGAAATTGATGATAATTTATTGGGGTCACTATTAAAAGGAATATTGATAATTTATTGGGGACACAGTATTAATTTTTATATTTACACTTTATGTGGTATTTGTAGCCCATAGAAGAGGGCGGCACTTCAAATCCACATGCCTAAACCTCGCCAGACAGGTGGTGTTAGGAATGCTAATGAAAGGCCGGGAGAAGAGAGCAGCAGTTCCGCACTGTGCAGACACAGATCCATGTGGAGAAGTTGAGGTAGTCCAGAACTCCTTCCAAAAAAGGAGAGTACCAGGAATGTATATTCTCCTCTGCTTAGTCTTGCCAGGAATAATCCTCCAATTGTCCCTGGTCTGACTCCCAGGTCATTGTTAAAGGAACAAGGTCAATGTTAAAGGAACAAATTGTACAGTATCTTAAATCCAGTAATTTACAGGATCTCAAGCAGCATGGATTCAATGAGGGAAGGTCATGGCAAACAAATCTTAATGAATTTTAGACTTGTTCAGTAAAGTATTAGATAAAGGGGGAACTGTAGACATACCTTATCTAGATTTTAGTAAGGCTTTTGACACTGTGCCACATCGCAGACTGTTAAATAAGCTGGAAACTTTGGGATTGGACTTAAAGATACCTGCATGGATACAATCTTGGTTACAGGATAGACAACAGGGTTGTAGTAAATGGAATCCCTTCTGAGGATGGTAAGGTAACAAGTTGAGTACCCCAGGGTTCTGTACTTGGACCAGTGCTATTTAATATCTTTATAGGTGATATTGCCTGTGGTACTTTTTTGCAGGTGACACAAAGATATGTAACAAGGTAGACACGCCAGGAGGAATACACAATATGAGTAATGATCTAGGTAGACTATAGGAATGGTCAAGAGTGTGGCAACTGCAGCTTAATGTCAAAAAATGCAAACTCATGCACAAAAGCTCAAAATATTATTAATGGCACTACAATGGAAACTACTGTGGAGGAAAGGGATCTAGGAGTAATTATTATATGTGACTTAAAAATAGCCAAGCAATGTAACAAAGCAATGAGAAAGGCCAGTCAGGTGCTCTTTCATAGATCGTTGGTACGACCTCACCTAGAATAGTGTTCAGTTCTGGAGGTCATGGGCCTGATTCAGAGATACGATTTCCACGGCACTTAGGAGCGTATATTTAAGATCCTAGAAAATTCGCAAAACTGCGCATGCGTAGTAATAGTGCAACGCCGTCTACGTAGCGGTTAGGAGCGTAAATTTGCTAAGAGCGAATCTTTAAGATCTTAAGGATTTGCATGGAAATGGGCGGGGGAGGCAGGGAAATGAGGGAAAGTGGGCGCGGGCTGAAACTTAGGATCTTAAATGAACGCCACTACATCACTTAAAATCCCAAATGACAGCGTAGAGTTAGGGCTAGTCAATGGTGGTCTAAGTTTAAGATCCACCGCTGTTTGCAAGGGGAGTGACTCTTTATGCAGTGGGCTGGAACCTGCTAGGATCTTAACATTAGATGCGTATATTTGCGATCTTTTCGCAATCGCATCTCTGAATCAGCCCCCATATCTCCAGAAAGACATAAATACATTAGAGACTGTGCAAAGAAGAGCAACTAAAATGGTTGGGATAAATATAAGGATATCCTAAATCTCAAACTAAATTGAGTGTAAATAGATTCTAGGGTCAGTATAGTTTTAAATAAACAAGGTGGATCAAAACCAAGAAAACAGGGCTACAATCAGAAACGCAGATAGAGCCTGATATGGATGATTTTCTACAAATTATTAATCTTTCCTCCAGGCAGTTAAATGACTATCATGTGTTTGTGTTATTAAAGGTTTGTCTTTCTCTCCCACAGCCAATATGGACTGTTTTCTTTGGGATAAAGATCTAAATTTATTTCTCAGGAGACTGGCCCTATTCAAAATGTATGAATGCAACAAAGATATATCATATGACTCCAATGTAATCTCAGACCCTAATTTGGACTCGGAGGATCTTCAGGCAATCCAAATTCTGGAGAGTCTTTCTGACACATGTAGAACTGAAAATAAGGTACGTCTTACTAAGAAATCAAAATTTTTCCCTGCTATTACCAAGGTTCCAGCATTGGAAGTTTATAGGGCATTGGTCAATAGGGATCTTGACAATCTGTATAGATCCTCTTTGTCCAACAAGTATTCTTCTAATTTATCCCACAATAAAATGGCAGCACTTAAAGAGATGCAGGAATGGTCAGACATAATCTTCAAACCCTCTGATAAAGGCAGAAATATTGTGTTGTGGCCCACCGATTTATATCTTGGTGAGGCCAAAACACAGCTATCTGATGAAAGCTGTTAAAAACGTCTGATTTTTAACCCAACTAGCAATGTCTCTCTCTTATACTCTAAGATGATACAAGAAGCTTCCAATAATAGAGTCATCTCTAGTGCTGATCTTAAATTCTTGAAAGTAGAAAATCCTTGGGTTGCCACCATGTATCTACTCCCTAAGGTCCATAAGGAGAGGGTAAGACCCCCGGGACATCCGATTAATGCTGATGACGGATCTATTACTGAGAATGCCAGCAAATTTGTGGATCATTTTCTATGTCCTTATGTTATAGTCTTACCACCTCATATAAGGGGCACAATATACTTTTTGTCTAGATTGGAATATCTTCATGTCTCTGAGTCTACACTATTGGTTAAATGTAATATAGAATCCCTGTATACCAGCATTAATAATGAGCATGGTATAGCAGCAGTTAAAAGTTATTTAGAGACCAGCCTAACAGATGACTTCAGTGATTTTCTCTTGAGATTACTTCATTTCATTCTAACGAAGAATTACTTTTTATTTGATGACGGTTTTTACTTGCAGATCAGGAGGACTGCTATGGGGACTGCGTGCGCTCCCACCTATCTCAATTTTTCTCTCGTCTGGTGGGAGCGCAAGTTTTTCTTTGCCGAGGCCCATGGGATGTACATTAAATGTATTCCCATGTGGCTTCGGTATATTGATGATATTTTTCTACTCTGGCAGGGCCCCCTAGATCTGCTTCTTTCCTTTGTTGAGATTCTCAATATCAGTAAAGAGGGAGGCGTACCCAGCGCTAACACGAGAAATGTGTAATAGGGAATGCAGATGCTATAGAAACACATGAAAAATATAATAATAAATAATGAATAATAAAATAAAATAGATATTTATTAATCAAAATATAATATTATAAAAAATTGAAAAAGAGTTCGCAAGGTAGAGTTCAGAGGTGATACAGACAAATCTGTCTGCATATAACAGTATAATGCTGTAAATAACTGTATCTTAGTTCAAATGTACCTCTATATATGGAGATGACAGGGAACCTTTACCACTGTCTCCGGCTCTGTGGCTGTTGTACAGGCTGTGCAGAGTAAGATTGCCATTTCCCACTGTTAGGGCTCAGTAGCGGGATACTCTCAGATTCATCTGCCTGTGTGTAGTATACAGAGTGTCGCTTATGTCAGCGGTGGTGCTCCTGCTAAGAGGTCCAGCTCTTAATCAGCTGTAGCCACTGCGGGCCGTAGCTGTTCTCCACACATCAAGATCTGGAAGAGTGCAGACAGGCTTATTTTAGCACTGGCCAAGGGATACACACCACCAAGGTTAAGATCATCCCAATCGGAACCCGACTGGGGGTACTCTATATGGGAAATGGAACTGCCAAAATATTTTCTATCCAGACAGAAAAGAAAGACAAAACCCACAAGAAGTGAGGACAGTGAGGAAGAGGGAAAAAGAACAGGAACTATACCCAAACAGAGATGCTAAACACACAAGGTATCTTCAATCTCTCTAATGACCCTTTAAATACATCAGCGTCACAAGTCCTTTCTAAAGGCCTCAAGTTTGCTCCTAATAATCATTTGGATAAATTTGAAACGTATTTGGATGTGCATAGATTCATCCGGAAAATCAAACTTAAAAAGTTTTTCATGAGAAATCCTATTAATCTGACACCAACCAGACGTACAGCTCTAACACACCCGTACTCACAGATCCCTACATACATACCTCATTTAAAGAAGCCTCATCCTTCTACCCCCAACATATGAGAGGTCCCTATGTTGAAACCTTTCAAAAATTGGTTGAAGAAGATCTTCTGAATTTGAACATAAGTAAAAGAAATAAAAACAAAGACAATCTCACACAAAAAGAAAAACAAAGTTGAAAAAACTTGAAAGAAAATAAAGATATAGGGCCAGATTTTACGTTCCAAAATTACTGCGCGTGCGCAGTAGCACTTTTCACAGAACTTCGGCCTCAATTGCATTGCGGCCGGAGCTCTGAATCCAACCCATAATCCTTAAACCGGCCGACAAAGGGGGAGGAGTGGTGATACAAAACAGGGAGGACTACTTAAGAGAAGCAGCTATACTCCTAGAAGACAGTACCACCTATACTGTTCTCAAAACAGACCCGACAACTGACTATAACAAACAGCTCAAAGAGCTTCTGGACCTAGCACTGAAAGAAGGCATTCTCTTGAAGAAAGAACACAAGTTTCTGTATACCACAACTCCGAGACTACCCATATTCTACCATCTCCCAAAAATCCACAAGGCATTGGTGGACCCACTGGGACGCCTTATAGTGTTGTGCATTGGGAGCCTCACTACGAACTTATCTGCATATGTGAACAATTTTCTCTAACCCTTGGTAATAACCCAAAAATGTTATCTGAAGGACACTGCCCATGTCCTCCGAATACTCAAAGACATTGAGTGGAAGCAGAACTATATCCTCATGACTAGCGACATCTCTTCGCTATATTCTGTCATTGATCATGAGGTTGGCATACAAGCCATCCAGATGAGCCTTAAAAAAGGAACAGAGCTCCCGCTTATACAACAAGATTTCATCCTGGAAGCAATACGCTTCATTTTAACTCATAACTTCTTCACCTTTGACAATACGTGCTACGGACAGATTTGCGGGACTGCTATGGGGACCAAATTTGGGCCCAGTTATGCGAATCTGTTCGTGGCACAATGGGAAGAGAATTACATCTGGTCTCCCTCTAATCCATATCTACCATATATTAAATTATGGAAACGCTGCATTGATGACATTCTCTGCATCTGGGAAGGAGAAGAGACGTCTCTCTTAGAGTTAATGAAATACATCAATATTAATCAACTTAACCTCTGTTTCAATTCAGAACATAGTAGGGAAAAAGTAACATTACTGGACCTGGAGATCTTTCCAAATGGGAATGACATCGCTACGAAAACCTTCATCAAGAAGGTGGACTCAAATACCTTTATACCCTCCTCCAGTAACCATCATCAAAAATGGCTGAACAATATACCAGGAGGACAGTTCAGAAAAATAAGGCACAATTGTTCAAGACTAGATGACTACGAGACACAAGCAGAAGACCTAAAAGCTAGATTCTTAGAAAGAAATTATGATGAAAAACTTGTTCTTTCAGAGCTGCATAAGAATAAAAACAAAAAGAGAGAAGAACTGTTTAAAGAAAAAAAACATCAGAAACTCCCACGATTAACAAAGATGCTAAAAAAGAAAAAGTTTGCTTCATTACAGAGTATAGTAGTGACCATCTCACTCTGGAGAGGATATTTAAGAAACATTGGCATGTTCTCCTGTAAGACCAATTGGCTCAATCATTCCTACCAGAAAAACCTATATTCACATACAGAAAGACAAAAAATTTACTAAGCATACTCGCACCAAGTGCCCTACACAACACCACCAGCAATACAGAAAGAACTCACACTTTGCTAGGAGAAAACACTACAGGTTTTTATCATTGTACTACTCAGCTTGTAAAATCCTTAAGAAAATAGGAACAAAGCCCATCACGCAGTTCACTGCGAAGACCACACAGGTCATTCATCAAATAAAACACAAAATCACTTGCAATACCAAAGGCATTGTCTACCTTCTGAAGTGCCCATGCAGCCTCCAGTATGTTGGACGGATGACAAGATGCCTTAAAACAAGAGCAGCTGAGCACATTAAAACATTAAAAAAGGTGCCAATGACCACAGTATAACCACACATTTTTCAGAATATCACCATAGCGATCCTGCTGGCCTAAGCTTTATAGCCATCAGTAAAGTTCAAAAACACTGGAGAGGGGGTGACTACACCGCTCAAATAGCCAAAGCGGAAGCGAAATGGATTATTACGCTGAAGACCCTGTTTCCAGATGGTCTTAATGCAGAAATTGAACTCAGTTTCTTTCTATGCAAATGAAGCCCCCCTTGTCTTAGCCCAGCCTGTCGTTCTTTTCCTTTCCCAACACATCTTTTTCATATTTTCATATTTTTTATTTATTATTATTTTTTATTGATTATTTTTATTTGTATTTTAATCATTTTTGTTTATTCCTTTCATACACATTTTTTATTAATTGTCCCTATTTTTGGGGAATCCTTGGTTCCCAAGCTTATACAGCATCATTACACATATGCACTGTTTACATACGAAGTACCACCTCTGGCAACTCGAGGGGCAGGGCCTAAAGTGCTCTGGACCAATCGTTTTGAAGCAGCACTGATATAAGGGGCTCCAAACTTGTGCATGGCTCATAGTTGCCAAGTCTGCTTATAACAAGCGGAACTGGGCTTATTTTTTCCCTGAGTCGCGGCTTTTTTTTTGCTGGCCGCGGGTTGCGGTTTTTGGGCTTGATTTTTTTTTTTGCAGGTGTCGGCAGAGCAGCTGGGGAGAAGATAAAGGCCAGGTAAAGTATATAAGGAATGAACGGGAAGGAAGTTAATAAGGGGTTAATAGGTTGTAAATAGAGTGTGAATGAGGTGTGAATGCATACAATAGAATAGTATGGGCTAGAGTAGAGAGAAGCTTAACATAATAATAGGATAGGAGGAGAGGGACTAATTTACTGTGTATTGCAGATATAGATAGAAAGAATTATATAGCTAGATAGAATCAGAAAAGGGTATGTA
>WWET01005389.1:2237-16142 GCA_011038615.1 Limnodynastes dumerilii | reverse complement strand
TTTTCTTTTCTATGTAGTTGATTTATTGTTTTATTGCCTTACTGTTTTTTTATTTGTTTATGAATATACCATGTGAGTCGGGATTCTTTATAATTTTGTTATACTACATTTGTGCTGTTAACTGAATACTTTGTTAATATATTTATTTTTGTACAATTTTTTTATTATTTTTCATTGGCAGGGATTGATTTTATTTAGTCATTGATTTTAGCTCGTTTCTAGCATCTGTCTACAACATTCAATTATATTATTTATATATTGTAAAATTTATTCCAACACTGGTTTAAATAGGTTTAAAATATATGGGTTTATTTATGTTTTGTATTACTATATATCCGCTATATCCTCCCTTTTAGCAGGTGAATAGAATAAAGCTGTATAGTTAAGAATTACAAGTAATGAGCACTGGGGCATTACTGTCATGTGTTGTAATTGACAGTGTTATTGGTGTAATGTGTGGTGAGATGGGTAGTTGTATACCAATATCAAAAATTTATCTCAAATTTAACTCATAATCCCTGAAGCTTACTTTTTGTGGACTAGGCAGCCCCAAACGCCATGTTTATTCTCTTCAGCTTTTCAATCCCACTTTGACCTATGTATATATTGATATTTAGAATTGCAAAAATTAAACATCAGACCTCAGAGTCATTATCGTACACAAATTATCTGCTTTATTAATTTGCTTAGAGCAAGCAGGAGGAACTGGTGACTGGGTTCCTAACTTATATGCATACAGGCCTTGCATACATATAAGTGATGTTCACTGATGTTTGATTGTTCAATCTTTTGATTGTATAGCCTTTATTCTTATGTTAATAAGCTTCATAACACAGTAATACAAAATGGCAGGAGGGTAATTTGCACTCACACACCCCCCCCCCTCCCTCTCAGATTTAGGGTATCTACACAAACCCTCAAAAAAAAAAGAACCAGAAATAAACACAAATTTGTGAAAGGAAAAGCGCTATGTGAATTACTAACCTCTAAACAGACAATAGGATTGTGGAAATGTCATATAAGAGTACTGGCAATGATCAATAGGACAGACATAACAGTTGTTTGAAATTAAATAACAATAGCAGCGATAGAGTAATTGGTAGCAATAAATTAATTAATTAAAAGGTAACTTACCCTAAAATGATGGTAAACTAAGGCTAAAGACACTGGGGAAGTCCATATCCCAAAGTAAATAAATATTGGTGTTTAAAAAATTATGTACAATGTAACATATCAAAACAATGTAAAAACGAAAGGATGTACTCATTTTCATATGTAATATACAAAAAGAACATTAACAATGATGGAAAATCTTCAGAACAGGATGGTATACAGTCAATTGATATCTCTTAAAAGCGTTTCAGAGTGGATCACAGAAGGTCTCTCAAAAATATCCTAAAGATAGATTAAATTAAAGTAACTTAAAGTCTTTTACAGTCCAAATAAATCTAATGGCGCATGGATCGTTCATCTGGTTCACAGCTCAGGCCCAGGCGGTTGGATGGTATTGCTGCTGGATGGACATCACTGTCGGCAGGGGAAGAAGTCCAAGTCCTTTGACTAGCGGCTGATGTGTTTTGAAATATCAGTGTCGCTTTCTTAAAGCCAAAGGTAACGGGAACTCATAGGGGCTAACTCTTTTATGGATGGCACTCATATGCCATTGGTTAGAACCTTACACCAGCATGTGTAGTCAATCATTTCAATTGCGACTGCTGGTTCTCTCTAATTAAACTGAAGCAAGCATTTCTCCAAGCATTGTTTTTAACTGTATTGCATAACAAGCAGCTAAAAAATCATTATTACATCCGGTACATCCTAATCCATATTATAGCACAAGACGCTCATATAGACATATAATTAAAAAAAATAATGTTCTGGATCCAGACTCAAGTAAGTGCTTGAACTTAATTGCATTCTTTGCATGCAGGGATATAGCTTTGAATTGCTTACTGCACACAGATACTGACCAGCTTTACTATTACACTGTTATTTATATTTGGTATAGGAAACATCACCTCTCAACTCTAATACTGTTTGCAACAGATGAAATATGACTCCCCTACAATCAACATGGTTTAGCCCAGGAGTAACTAAGTTCAAGCACTTAACTAAGTCTGGATCCAGCCCAATGATCTGATATCATGTCCAACTTAATTAATGAAACTATTCTGCATAGAACAGTATATTCATGGTTGGAACAAAAAACAGATTCGGTGCTCCATACAAACATTATATAACACTATGTGTTAACACATACATAAAAAGAAGGTTTAGTCCACAATATAGCTATATTGGGTTAATCTCGCCTGCCCAGCATCACGGCACCTCCTGTAGGTGAGTCGCTATCCGTTTGCTATATGTGTACTCAGGAGGTCTGTATAAAGACACTTCTGCCATTTAAAAAGTGTGCAGCGGCCATATTGGGGAGGGGTCAGGCTCCCACAGTAAACTAACAGTAACTAAAAAAACACACAAGGCCGCACTTCTAATCCAATGTATGAAATGTGTGCAAGTATGTATATAAATGAAGAGATGCAGCCAATGACCACCACTGGTTTGATCACTAAACCTGCAAAAAAGGATAACAAAGAAATCCTAATTTCTGATAGTAAATTCATTATGTATACTTTACAATCCAAGTTCAATTGCCAGCTTTTATAATGAAAATGATTACACATAAAGAAGCTATTATTTTATTAGTATCATCCTGTCTATCATCACAAGATAAACATAGCAGTCCTTCTCATACATAGTCAGAACATAAATAATGGCATATCTGATGTCATATCACACAAATATAAAATAAGACACAATCATACCTCCCAACATTTGAGAATTAGAAAGAGGGACAAAAATTTGTGGCCTGGTAGAGGATGTGTGTCTTGTACCCCTCAGTGGGTGAGTCTGGGGAAAGTGGGTGTGTCTTGCACCACCCAGAGAGCGGGTCTAGTGCCTGCCCCTTTTATTAATTTAGCCATCAGTATGTCTTCCCCTTATTAATAGGCCTGCCATCCATATGTCTGACCTTTATTTGTCCAGCGTCCATATGTCTGCCCGTTTATATAACCAGCCTCCATATCTGCCCCTTTATTATTTGTCCAGCCTTCATGTCTACCCCATATTATTATGTCCAGCCTACATATGTGTCCTGTTTATTTATCCAGCCTCCATACCTTCCTCTTTATTATTTGTCCAGCCTTCATAACTGCCCTTTTATAATTTGTCCAGCCTCCATGTCTGCCTCTTTATTATTTGTCCAGCCTTCATGCCTGCCTCTTTATTATTTGTCAAGCATCCATGTCTGCCCTTTTATAATTTGTGCAGCCTCCATGTCTGCCTCTTTAGTATTTGTCCAGCCTATATGTCTGCCCAGTTTATTTTTTGTCCAGCTCCATGTCTGCATTTTTATTATTTTCCCAGCCTCCATGTCTGCCCCTTTATTATTTGTCCAGCCTTCATGTGTGCATCTTTATTATTTGTCCAGCCTCCATGTGTGTGTCTTTATTATTTGTTCAGCCTCCATGTCTGCCCCTTGATTATTTGTCCAGCATCCATGTCTGCCTCTTTATTATTTGTCAAGCCTCCATGTCTGCCCTTTTATAATTTGTCCAGCCTCCATATCTGCCTCTTTAATATTTGTCCAGCCTATATGTTTGCCAAGTTTACTTTTTGTCCAACCTCCATGGCTACCTCTTTATTATTTTTCCAGCCTCCATGTCTGTCCCTTGATTATTTGTCCAGCCTCCGTGTCTGCCCCTTGATTGTTTGTCCAGCATCCATGTCTGCCACTTGATTAGTTGTCCAGCCTCCATGTCTGGCCTTTATTATTTGTCCAGCCTCCATGGACCAAATCTGCTTTCTGGAATGGCAGTGATTGTATAGGTTAGGTCACTGCCATTCACAGTAATAGATTTGGTCCTACAGAGCTCCCGTAGGAGTCCTGAAATACCAGTACTGTTGTGCAAAAACCCCACTGAATATTCAGCAGCATGGGCTAAAATAGAAAAAAAAAACTTTGTTCCAAGAGTCTAAACTCTTGGGACAAGTTGTAAAACAAGCGGGAAAATGGGACAGTCTCCCAAAAGTGGGACTGTCCCGCTGCATTTGGGTCCATTGGGAGGTATGCACAACTGTTCTGTCCATTATAGGTAGTGTTGCTGGTGGGTCAATACATATATTTTACATAAAAAATTCTCCAAGTCTAATAAAGAGAAAAGGCAACAGTCATTGCTATTGAACATAGGGATAATCAAAAAATTCATACAAAGAGGAAGGGAACTCATCATAATCCATGTAAAACCAGAATATAAATAAAACTGCATGTACATATGGAAGAGACCATGATAAACATCTAAACAATTTAAATAAAAAATTGTTCAATTCTTCATTGGGAGGGGGTATAACCATAACCATGAATAAGGTGCTCAGGAGGATCAAATGGAACTATTGTTCCTGAAATAACCCTAATTAACCCTAATAACCCTAAATAAAGGCATGTGTTTTACTGATCCCTAAACATAATATAGGGCTACCTATATCTTAAAAGGCTGATGGGGCTAAAGGTCTGTATCTCCAAAGTCATTCTGCCCAAGTATCCCACTTAAATGGAATGTCTTCAGAGAAACATGTGTGGTACCCCTGGGGGGTTGTAGGAGTGGGGTGCACATTTTGGAATTGGCTGCAGTGGTGTTGCTCTCATGCCGTTGTGAGACTATGCAAATGGCATAGGTCTCGTGCTCAGGTTTGAGCACAGGATGGCATGAGGGATGTTGCTAGGCAAGTGATGAGGATGGGTTTTGTAGCGCGAGGGTGGTTTTCTAGAAGGATCTTGAAAAAGTGTGATGGGTGAGGAGGGACCATTGAGTGGCAGTTGGAAGCAGCAGTTGTGGTGAGCAGAGGAGACGGCAGTGGAGATATTGGGAGTGACAGTGGTAGTGAGAGAGAGATACCGGAGGTGTCATGTGAGGAACTGACAGTGAGATGGAATTGGAGAGTAACGGTGGACGAAAGGGCAGCGTTGAGAAAGCGGCGGTGGTGCTGAGGTTGGCAGAGCAGATTGGAAGGAGTAGCTGTGAAGTGGAGAAAGAAGGTGATATCGGAGCAGATCGGGGAAAGTGGCAGTGGCGTTGAATGAGAAGGTGACATCGGAGCAGATAAGGGAAAGTGGCAGTGGTGGTGAATGAAAAGGTGCCATTGGAGCAGATTGGGGAAAGTGGAAGTGGCGGTAAACGAGAAGGTGACATCGGAGCAGATCGGGGGAAGGTGGCAATAGCATTAAGCAAGAAGGCGACAACGGAGCAGAACAAGGAAAGGTGGCAGTAGCGGTGAGGAGAGAGAGCGAGTGAAGGGAGAAGGAAACATTAGGAACTATTTGAGGTATCTAATCTGAGAACATTTAATTGGTGCATTTGTAACTGTTTCCTATCCGATAGAGACAGTCTTTCTATTTTAGTTATATTGTTCTTTAACTGTACATGCATAATTTCATTATTTCAATGGAATGTGATTTTGATTGTAATAATTAATAATTTCATTCTTAAAATTGATATTTGAAACATTGGGATTAGAGGAGAGGGGTGTTATATGTTCTTTAAAAAAATCTTATAATTTGTTAAACTGTTTTAAAGAAATCTAATAGCTGGTCGAAGGGTAATAAATTGCGATTTAAAATATTTAATTTGCATCTTGTTCCACTGTTCTAACTAAATTTTCTGCTTATTTAAAACAAAGTAAATATTACTAATTAATCTGGTGTGCATTTACTCTGAGTCTATATTACATTGTTTCACCTCTCTGCAATTCTGAAGTTTAAACTTTTACATTACCACTTATTTATCACACATGAAAATACAGGGTATTTATGAAACCCCAAAGAAAGACACCTCTTTTCAGCTCCAAGCTTGCTGGTCATTACTATGGTACGTAGTCTTCTCAGATAGTCCCCCACCCTGATACTGGCTAAGCCCAGTCCTGTTTAGCTTCCAAGATCAAATGTGCTTAAGCACTAGCAGGCTGGTATGATCATAGACATTTAGCCTGCTTCTAAAGACCAAGAGGTACACCAAGACGGGGACTCCTGAAAACAATGACAAATGACAAAGTCAGTTAGAATTAGAGGAACGACTTAAGTTCAAATTCTAAGTTTAGTCCTTCTGGGTCTAAAGTTCCCATGTCGTAAATGTACTTCATTTCCATTTGGGAGTCTACAATAGTCCTTAATAAGTTTAACACCTAGGAAATTTATCATGGAATTGGTGTTGCATTGATGTGTCTCTTTGCAATCTGCTGACACTGATAGGGTGAGGATCTCCTTTTTTATATTCCAGCGATGCTCTGGAATAACCCTTACTTTTAAAATATGTAAACATGAGATGCAAACATAAGCTTGGAAGTATTACAAATAACAAAGGAAACAAATTCATGTGCTGAATAAAGTCACCCATCCCAAATTATAAAAAGATTGTCAATATAATGACCATAGAACATCATAATTTTGGAAAAGGGGCCATTTCAAATCAATTGGTCCTAAATTTTGCCATAAAGATATTAGCAAAACATGTTAATGAGATGTTAGATTGCTGTATCTAAATGCTGTATAGCTGTGTTCCCCAACCTCAGTCCTCAGGGACCAGTAACAGTGCATGTTTTCCAGGTCTTACTGCTGGAGCACAGGTGTGTTCAATACTAACTGTCACATTAAAAGCTCCACAGGTGCTGCTCATTATATCACTTGTGATTCTTTAAGGAAACCTAGAAAATATGGACTGTTAGTGGTCCCTGAGGACTGAGGTTGGGGAACACTGCTGTATAGCATCTGGAGATCATCACAGCCAATGGTAAAATTAAAACTGACTTCAGATTGGAGAAGACACACACCAGAGGGTTAACTAGTATGTAAGTTGGAGAGTGCAAACACTGGAGAGTTTACTGGCTTTGTAAGTTGGACAATGCAGACAATGCAGGGTTAACTGATTTGAAAGCTGGACAATGTAATGAGATTCCTGCAGGCTGGATAACAATTGCTGATTAACAAGATAGAGTGTAGCTGACACCCAGGCTGATTAATAAGCTGGATTGTAGCTGGAACTCAGACCGGTAAGTAAGTATTGGAGTCTCACTAGGAAACCTACAGCAAGTAGAAAAGATACTCAGGATACTAGCTGTACTGGACCTGGTGGGACTGTGTCATGGATTTAAATAGTATGATCCTTGCTTTTATTGGGTGACTGGGACATATAACCGGCTGGAGACGAGTGGACCGCAGGGATCAATTGATTGAATCCAACCTGGCAAGACCCATTGATAGTGCTGGAATATGTACAAATGCCGGTGTTAGTTGCAAATAAGTGCAGTGAAGAGCTGGGGGTACACAAAGATGGAGGTCTGGAGAAGAGCAGATCAGGGCCCGGGCAGACCTGGAACCCTGTCAGATGGCAAATGTGGATATGGACTGCTTTTTGTGACACTTTATTTATATATATGACATTGCTAACACAGGAGAGAAATTTACATGCATCATAAAACTCGTTAAAGCAAGCTTATTAATGGCAGGATTTTAAAACAACCCTTATACTGTATATTTTATTAGGTACATACATCTGGCATCAACTCGGGTGAATAGGACTCTTATCATCACAAGGACCTTAGGTTGGTTCAACCAGCATTTGATGTTGACTCGAGCAGGATACATTGCTGGGCTCCTACGTACATTGCCCTGATTTGGATATTAGCGCATTTTTACTCCTGGTCTATGACATCTACAGCCTCTCTCCAGGAAGCAGAGGAAAATCTATAAAGACTGTATTTGATTGGAACACAGAGTGTTCCATCGCTAATAGCTCAACTTTTTTCTTCTTATACACACTACAGTAATAGTATGCACTGTCCATGCAGCTTTGAAAAACTAAAAAAAATTACATCTTTTACATATCTTTCACGTCAAAGATATTTTTTTACCAACAATACATTTTGCTGTTCACAAGATACATTAATAACATCTTCATGATTTGGACTGGACAAGAACATGAATTTATTGATATGGTAACAGCTGTTAACACCAAGGATACTACCATCAAATTTACCTTTAATTGCAGCTAGAGTGAAATACACTTTTTAGATGTGCACATCATGCTCCAGAAAGGTGTTCTGTTAACTACCCTGTTTAGAAAACCCACTGCCAGGAACATGCAACCAGCCATCATTCTCCTGCTATTCTGAAGGGGTCACCTAATGCATAGCTGATCAGAACTAAAAGAATAAACAGTAATGAAGATATAGCAAAGGTACAGATGAATAAAGTTATGACGAAATTTGCTCATCGTAGTTACCACTGGAAGGACCTTACCCTGACTCAAAAAAAGGCTGACTCAGTTTCACGAGCGGACCTTCTTAAAAGCATACCAACATACCAACTGTTAAATAAAAAAAATACAATTTTTTGGGGTGACAGGATCCAATCAAGTTTTTTTTCACAAGAAAGTGGCCAAATCTTTGTGGCCTATAGTCAAGATGGACCTTGCACATCCAATCCTGCATTTACATCTCTTCTGGCAAGTCATTCTAGGGGCAGAAATCTGCATACTTTACTCTGTAAAAATTATATACGTTCACAGGCCCGAATACCAAAAATACTATTTTTTAGGGACAAAACATGGTTGCTTCAAATGAACAGGATGTTTAACGTATACTCGAATAGATGTGGGACATTTTCTACCATTAAACATGTCATCACATGCAGCAGCAGATACACTATTAATGTCATCCGATGTCCCTGCAATCTAATTTATGTCAGCAAATCTATTGGAAAACTTAATAAAAGACTGCCACTACATTGCTCCGCGATTAAGGCAGCTCTGACTGGCAATGATAATGACCAGGGACATAACATTTCTGACATACACTGGATGGTCATTGACCACATCCCCCCCTGCACCCAGGGGAGGTGACAGGAAAACTATGTTGCTGTACTATGTACTATGGACTCCTGATGGTTTTAGATGCTCTCCCTGAACTGTTTTGTTTTTTTAATATTTGCACATTTTGATCTGCTGCTGATTCATTTTATTCTGTTTTTGTAAGGCTGGGATGCTGTTTATGTAACTGACACAGCACTATACACATGTATAATCCTATCCGTTGCCATTTTGTTGAGTCTGCATGCATTTGACACAGTACTTTCTTTGTTTATTGTTATGAACTGCACTAGTCCTGTCACAGCAATATATGTGTTTTTGACTTTTGATATATCGTGCTCCCTGTACATCTGTGCTTCCTTTTTTCCTTTGTGTTATTTTTTCAATCTCTTTATGTCCACACTGCTTTTTACTCCATTTTAATTTCATTTTCTGTTTGCTGGTAGCCATGGCAATGAACAGCCAATGACGCTCCATGTCTGCAACGTTGCAGGAAGTGCCTACAGTGGTGTGCTTGGTCCGGAGACTGCTCTGCCCTTGTGGCTTGTGGTACGCAATTGATTTTCCCTCCTTTTTTCTTTATAAATGTGCATTTAGTTGGTCTGGGCTTTTGTTTGTATGTGCACACTCAGGAAAATCACTACCGGTGATTAAAGCATTGGTGTTGGAACATGATGTGAATATACACATTACAATTGATATTACTTAAACATTCTGAGTGCCTTTCTCATCCTCTGGACTTTTCTATGTGAATTTATTTGGAAGTGCACCTCAAGCAGAATCTTCTCTATGGTGGAGTGACAGGTTTTACTTCTGTTGGAATGGACCTGATTCACACTTAAGAAGAAGCTGAATCTTTGTGCGTATTTTTAGGAATGGATAAACTGAACACAAAGTTTTGCATAAGATCCAGCTGTTAACACACGGGAATCCACTACACACTAACTTCATCTCTGTTCTGCTGAGTGAGATAAGTAAGAAGGGGCGTGCCAGTCCTCCGCAAGAAGGAAGAGTGGGTGAAGGAGGCTTTAAATGAGGCATTAAGGGTGAGGTTTGTTAAGTACGCATGTACTTAAGGACCTTAAGCACAGACATACGCAAGAAGAGTTAGGTAGCCCTGTGGATGCGGAAATCAGCTAAATTCCATAAGACCAATGGAAGTGTCATGGGAGTTGCCTTGCTGCTTAGGTAGGTTTTTAACAAATCTATGCGTACTTATTTAATTCTTATCTGTCTAGTCTAATATGAAGAAATTACACAGAGATAAGTAAGTTTGAGACACAAGCTGAAACTCTTAAGGAACTTTACAGAGAAGGGATATAAGAAAGATGACATACAAGATTGTATAAAGTCCTGGACTTCTGTTTCCTGTTTTGACTCTAGGAGCAGACCAGTTATTCTTATTTGTGGAAATACCATGACCTGCCGCTATGGGCTGCTGCTGGACTTTTGTGGACTACTTACAGGCCTATCCTCTATACCTGTGCCTTTGATATATATCTTCCAGAAAGCTAGATGTGGGTCATCATTTCCTGCTCCCTGTTGCTGTGTTAGCGGCTTGCTGGTCTCTGTTTTGTCCTTTTTATCAATGTCTATAACCTGTATACCTTGCCTGACATCTGTTTTCTTTCACCTGTGTATTTACCTGGAATTTGTTACCTTGTACTTGTGTATAGCTACTTCTTGTTATTTTGGTAAAGTGTATGTGTTCTGTTTCTCTGCTACCTGCAATAAATCTCTATATCTTATATTGGTCTCCTGCAATCCTTGCATCAAACCCCAGGTATTCATAACAAGGAACTGGGGGCAATAAACAAAAATTAGTTGTTTTAGAGTAAAAGGAAAGAGGACAAAGGTAAATATGAGGCCTTAGAAAAAATATGAAGCCTTTAAAAATGTTTTTTAAAAAATGAAGATTTTTGACAGAAGATCCAATATTGATTGACCAAGATTTGTATATACCAGAGCATAAAGTATGAAACATATTTGATAATGTGGAACGCACATACAGGGTTGCCGACTCTCCCGGAATATCCGGGAGACTCCCGAAATTTGGGCAGGTCTCACGGTATCCCGGGAGAGCCGGCAAAGCTCCCTCAAGCCCCACCAGCTATGAATTTATACTGTATGATGTCATCAAGCCCTGTCCATCCCCTGAAACGCTGGAAATTACAGGAGTGATTGACAGGGGGCAGGTCTTAATGACACAATTTACATAAATTGCGTCATTGAGCCCCACCTCTTGCAGAAATCCATGGCTTCCCTCTAGGTTCTCCCGGAGGGAAGCTCTAAAAATTCAGCAACCCTGTGCACATAGGGCAAGCATTAAGCATTCTCCTTCTCCTTCCCCTCCTCCTCCTTCTACTACATTGTTGTAAGATTTTTACTTATAAATAATGTACTATAGTAGCTTTATATTTCTTGACTGGATTTAAATTTCAAAGTTTAATTTGTCACTCAGCATGTTATAATGTCATGTTGATTATAAGAAATCTGTACTGAAAAAAAATCTTAACACATCATATAAGAAACAGTGTGATCCGTACACAAATTCTCTTCATATGAATGCATAGAGTGCTTTTATACTGTCATTTTCTCAAAGGTAATACAAGCTAATACATGCTCACAAAGACACCTAAGACCCCAAATCCTGCAGTACTTGACACAACAGGTCAATATCACAGAAGGCAAGAAATTACATTTTCAGAAAACCCTTCTTGCTGAAAGAAAATCATATCTAACACTGTTGAAATGTGTACATCAATAAAATAAGAAAATTGTCATTGTTAAGAATAGACAAACTTCACTGTTAACAATTGATTAAATATGTTTTTAACCTATCATAATACAATCCATTTACTTAAACAATATATATTCCAAGTTAATAAGTGACAGAATATTTGCAATATAATGCTGAATTATGAATCAAAATATTAATTAAATTGGGTCAGATACAGAGATTCAGTTTTTCCCTTTCTTGCATGCATTTGGATTGGTCAATGGGTGTTTTTCCAATCCGCACTCAATACATTAAAATCAACTTCATGTATTACAATTCATCCAGACCTAAGAGAAATGATACATCCAATACCTTCAACAGAGGGGCTGGGTTGAAATCACAAGTTGGCCTTGGTTTTATAATATATAGTGTGCTCACTCTGCATGCTGATATATTGCTGCCATTTTCCATTTTGCAGGAGTAAGAATAGTTTTGATAGTCCTTGGGCATCCATCTTTGCATTGGGAGTGAAATGATTTGCAATCTCGCAGATGCATGTATATCGTGCCTTTGTGATTATGGATTTCTATGCATTTGTTGCTCATGTAAGATTTCATAGTTATTACTGGGCTCAATGTATTTTATAATGTGATTTGGAACATATTATAGAAAAGCATTTCATTTAATTTACAAACATCCCTCTTTATCTTTATCTTTTGAAATAGCCAGAATACTAAAAGTAAGCATACTCATATAGGGCCGGATCCAGACATATGATGCCGCTGTGCTCTAACTCCACTTGTTCAAACTTTCTATTCAGATGAGGGCATTTCCCTCACTTGTATGGACTTATGATTTAGTCTCTCTATTTTAAAACTTCTGCGCTGTCACTTAATGTGGATGATACAAATGTCTAAATAGTCTAAATATTCTATCTCAACGCTACTGTATTATTTACATATTACCCCCCTTACACAGAGCAGAACCGCTTCAGAAATGGTATCAGGACAGAGGTTCCCCACCCAGGTACTAACCAGAGCCCATACCTGTATGGTTTCTAAGAGCGGACTGATTCGGGCTCATCCAGGTCGGTATGATCGTAGGTAAATAGTACCCATTGGAACTTGGTGACATCCTCTGTAAGAGAAAGGGAAATGTATGAGACTCACAAAAACCATTTTAACTTGAACTCTTGGTTTAATCCCAGTGGATCCAGGGTGTTCAAGTTGAATATATATTCTATCTCAGCTTTTGCCAAGTTGGAACCAGAATCATACTTCCACCAATGTGGTTGAACCTTTTTTATGCCACAAAAACTCACAATAGCAGAGGGGTCACAGTTGTGATGTTTATTAAAATGTAAAGACATAGGATGCACCTCCAGACCATTTCAGATGTTGCTGAGGTGTTCGGACCACCTCACCTTTAAAGGCCTGGAGGTGCGCCCCACATATTTGAGTCCACATTTGCACTTAATACATGCAATTATTACTATTGCATGTAATAAATTTGTTTATACACAATTCTTTCTGACTAGATTATATATATTTTTCTATTTTGTTTGGGCCCTTGGTGTTTTTACATAGGGCACAATACCCACATCTGTAAAAACCTTTCGATGTAACTTTAGAAGGAATAGGTTTGTTACTAACAAAGGCACTCCTAACCAGGTGATTCTTGAGATTAGGGGCCGTCCTGTAGATAAACATAGGGCGGGGGCCTATATACCCTTCTAGTTCCATATCACCTTGAAGAACGTGCCAGTGTCTATTTATAATGCTTTCTATATCTCTATGTTGACCATTGTACTGGCTAATAAAGGGTACTTCTACCAATTTAAATCCTTGTCTTTCTTTGGGCAACAACATTGAATCTCTATTCATCTCTTTCACTTCATTGATAATGAAGTGAAAGAGATGGATATCCCTTACTTGTAAATAGTTTTTTCATAAGAGAAGCATGGGTTAAATAAGATGACACATCCATGCAGTTTCTTCTTACCCTCATAAACTGTCCTTTACGAACGTTCTTAAGTCAGAGGGGATGGTGATTGCTAGACTTGGGTAGTTGGTATCCGTTTTTTTTAGAAAATTCTGAGTCTTTAATATCCCTCCCTCTATATAGATGTTTAGGTCTAAATAGTTGACAGATGTATCACTGATATCAAAGGGTAAACAAATGTTAAGACTATTGTTTAAAATCCCACAAAAAATGTAAAATTCTTCTTTCGTGCCCACCCATACAAAAAGAATGTCATCGATATATATATAT
>WWET01005388.1:61504-87664 GCA_011038615.1 Limnodynastes dumerilii | reverse complement strand
TATATAATATATATATAAAACCAATTTATTTAGTTAGCTCAATAAATGCAATGTGATTAGCTCAATATTTCATACATGTTACGATGTTCATACCATATGTCATACGTGTTATGATGTTCCAAAATTAACCGACATGCGCACACAACTACACACCTAAAGATAAGGTAGCACTATGGCATTGCTAAGTCGGATAATCAGTTGAATACTGAGGGTGTGTCAGGGGTTTCCACATGCTACTTGTGTGCATAAAATTAAGAACCTAAAGCCTTCTTAAGTGTGAACACAGTCCATTATTATTATTATGTAAAAAAAATTATAATAAAAAAATTGTACTTTGAAAATAAAAAACAAATTTAAGTAGTACTCAATGTCATAAAACATAATGTAATTTTTTGTTCAGTTTTCAACTGATTTAACATATTGTATTTGGATACTTTATATTTCATAGTAGGGAATGCATAAACGGAACCTTGCTAAAATAAATTATTATGCATTCTTGCTTTTTACAATATTACATTTTTGTTTGTTTGCATTACTTTTGTTTGGCATAATAATTTGTAACTGCCTTGGGATTAAATCAATGACTTTCTCTGACAACATAATTTATAGCAGCCAGTGCAAATTGATTATAAAAGTCACAATAACTTTAGAAGTATAAAGAGGCACAAAATGCTAAATAACTTTTTGATACAATACTGGGAAAAAATTATGTTTTATTTTTACTTTCTCTTTTTATATAAAAAAAAATACATATATATTTTTATAGCTTAGGACAGGTTTGAATATTGATTTAAGATAATAGTTGGTGAAAAGTTGAAGCTTAGTGTAGTGGCAGTTTAGGAAATGTTCAATTTTATGCTTTTGGTAGTGTTGAATTTTCCTTTTTTAACTGAAATTTAAAATTTTTATAATTTCTATTTTTCTCATTCAGTTAATATTTGACAAAGTGTCCGTTATCAAAAAGTTTAACACTTCACTTTCAAAAGGTGAATGGTAGTTGCTCAATCAATTCATAGGTAGATGCAAACAGGTGCATGAAAGTCAGGGGTTAATCTGCTAGCCACAGAAACAAAGAAAAAAAAAAACCTCAGCAACACTGCCATAAACCAGTAACAGACTATACTGTTCTATCTGTAAAATAAAACACAAAAATGTCTGTTACACATATTTGCGCAAATATATAATAAGCCACCGTCAAGGCCTTTCTGCATATGGTAGTCCTATCTCTAACAATGAGAGTCCCAATGTTGAGTCATATATATATGTTTTTAAACTGAGAGCCAAACTTACCTCAGGAGACACCCCTTAAAGTCTCCAAAGTGGCTGCTGTGGAACAACTCCCCCTCTCAGCTATTTTACAGATAGAACAGTATAGTCTGTTACAGGTTTATGGCAGTGTTGCTGAGGCTATTTTTAACACTTTACTTAGTCTGCTTGTTCTAATACTATATCATTGTAGATTAGCATATTGGAGCTAATCAAGAATTATTGCACATGGGATTTTTTAATAACTATAGTTTGTATTCACAATTAAGACAAATTGCTTGCATAAGTCTCCTTGCTTGTAATTTCGGCACATGCCTGCATCAGATGTTACACAGCGGATCATATGAGGATGGAACTTCGTCTGATAGGGCGGAGTTTGACATCCACATGGCAAAACCTTGCACCATAGGGCGTGTTGTCATGCTATGGCATATATAATATGGCAAAAGGGGAGGAATTCTTAATATCCGCATGGATCTGCCATCGTATGGAGGCAAATCTGTGTGGTAAAGATAAGGTAAGAATGGACACTCCCCTCTTCCATGCAAAGACACCCATGCATGTACAAAAAATGTTTGGGGGTATGAACATGGTCCAATTTATTATCCATACTTTAGGGACTAGGGATTTGTCTTCCATAGATTTAAAAAATATATATATTTAAAAGGTGTTTTTGAAAAAGAAGTGTATGAATGATCACTCTGAAAATTTGCTTTAAAAATGAAATGTGAGAATTTTCCAGGAAAAAAATAAAATGAGGTAGGCATATTTTTTTATGGAAGTCACATTCCTTATATATTAATGAATATTTTTATGAATATGTTTATTTATTTTAATTTACTGTTCTTGTAAAAAATTCCTCCTCTGTTAAAT
This sequence comes from Limnodynastes dumerilii, assembly GCA_011038615.1. Taxonomy (NCBI): domain Eukaryota; kingdom Metazoa; phylum Chordata; class Amphibia; order Anura; family Limnodynastidae; genus Limnodynastes; species Limnodynastes dumerilii. The sequence goes on along the minus strand of WWET01005388.1, from coordinate 85,525 downwards.
GGTACAAAGGAAAGTGATTCAGTCTAAAATATGATTATTAACCAGAATAGTTTCCTTGGGAAACATTTTGGCACATTTGTTGAATAACTTAAAATAATATACTAATTGTAGTCTACTTAATTATTTATTGTCAACTAACTGGTAGACTAAGGACAGTCCATTTAATTCCTAAGTACCAATTTGCATGCATTTTCTAAAGCATGGATGTATCAAATTCTTAGAGAATGATGTCTGTTGTCTCGCTGCAGTAGCTGCATTTCACTGACTTCCCTAACCTGCTGCTATTTGACATGAAACAATAGATTCTGTTTGACAATTTACTTTAAACAAAAAACTAACAGTGTCGCCAGACTTGTGCTCGTTGTATTTATTAATGTCGTGGGAGCTGTGTAAAGCACATCCACAATATATGTAAGCACGCACATTGCTCTTTATTCACTCTCTAACTGGGAATGTAACATAAATGTTAGGCTATTTGTTTGGATTTTATTTTTTATTTTTGTCAAAAGGACTGTTAGGCACCTTGGTTTATGATTGTCAATTATTTGAAAACGATCTCCATTACCACAAAAATCAAGTGTCTGATTGCACTTTATTGTTGTGATGGGATTCATAAAATGTCTAATGTTATAAAGAACAGCTGTTTCTCTGCTCTAGCAAAACCTCCAGACTATGTCTAGTAATCACATGGGGCTTACCGACTCCATTAAAATATTTCAGGAAAGCAATGGATGTTATCTGAAAAACAATCCAAAAATATATTAGAACCCTCATTTAAAGCAATTTTGTGTGTATGAAACTTATAGGAAAGACATACTTATCTAATATCATTTCAGCAATAAAATATATACTTTGTTTTGTTTTATTTAGAATTTTTATTGGTTAAAAATTGCTTTACTATGCATATGCAGGTCCAATCAGGTGGTCCGATGTTCATTATGAGACTACTTACACAAGGCCATTCAGACATCTGATAGGTTCTGTGTAGTTAATCAACTGTACGGTTACATCATTTTCATCCAATGCGGGTGGAAACAGAACCCACAGTAGTCTTGTTGTGTTATTACTAGGCTACATGTAACAAGGGCAGTAATATGGTATGAGAGGCAGCCCAATGCTCACAGCACAGAGGGCATAAGTTCCCAGAGAGTTTGTATGTTTTCCCCATGTGTGTGTTTTCCCTATGTGTGGGTTTTCTTCAGGTTCTCTAACCCTAATCCTTACCTTAAGCCTATTATGATAACGAGCTGGATCCAGATTTAGGAAGGTCCCTCGACTTCCACAAGCTGCTTGAAAGAGTCGGCTGATTTTCTGGCAATACACATGTGCGTTCCAGATGTTCCTATCAAACTAATTGTGAAATCTGCATGCCTAATCCACACCAGAGAGGCAGGGATTGGCATGTAGATGAAAGTTAGTGGGCGGCGGAAGGAACATCTGTACAGATCTGCATTCGAATAAGGGTGAGGACAGAACAGAGCAAAGGGATAGATAAAGGAGAGCAGAACTGGGGGAGACAGAGGAGCGGGAACAAAGTAAGAAATACATTTTCATTTTAAAATAAAACATGTATTTTTAATTTTAATTTTATTTAAATTTGCCTCCATACTTTCATTTTTTTAAAATGTACATTCTTTTTTGTGTTTCTTTTTTTAAGTTCTTCATTAGTTTCTCATATTAACAATATACATGTGGATTAATCATGGTAAGTTTAATTGAAGGAAATTAGATCCTGTTGCAAATACTGTACCGTAACCTGAGCCAATGTACCATAATCTGTTAAAATTTCTATAAAAAATTGCTATCATTTGTAGCCTTAGCTGATAATGAAATAGAAGCGCGCTAATAAAGCGTGTTTATTTAAGTCAACTTGTTTCTTAAGCACAGGTACAAAAGTATTTCCTTCTGTCAGAACTGTCAATTCTTTTAAGCCTAGTTAAGTCAGAATGTGCTCCAGTCTATTAGCTTTCATGCATCTCTGCTCTGTGCATGTGCAGGTATAAATCCAGCTGAAACACATAGCTCCTTCTCATAGTGCTCCAAGAACCTTAAAGAATGACATAAGTGTACACATTTAGCAGATTAATGTTGCTAAAAATTGTTTTAAAAAACATTGCCAGCTAATTTTGTGTGTAGCTTTAAGTGAGATAAGACTCTTCTGCATGTTCCTCAGTGGCAATGGACATAACAAGTCCACCTACTGATAAATTGCATCCTAATTTCAGTGTTTTTTTTTTGTTTATTTATGATTTCAAGTAGAGGAGAACAGCAATTGTGCTTATCTTACTACCACTATTCAGTCACTTGTTTGAACTTTAAAGTAATCAATAATGATAGTGTTTATGTTATAGGAAAACATATCCCAAGTGCTGCTTTCACAAAAGAAACAGTTGCAGCTCTCTGTTTCACAACAGAAACAGCTCTCTTTTAGAACAGCATCAACATGAAAAATATGCTTTAGGTCTGTTAGTACAGAGTACTGACATCCAAGCTTCATAGGTTTATTTCTAATACATTTCAGAGGATTGCAGCAATACATGACAGATATAATTACACAATATAAAGTACTTCCCACATATTATGCAAACAAGTTATTACTAACAATACCATACTTAAGATAACAATGGGAAACAAAAAGAATCCATTGATTTTCATATTAAGAAAGCAGGAAAAATACAAAGAATTTATAGTAGATAATAAGATTTATTATGTCTTTTTCTCTGAGTTGTGTGGTTATGATTAGGACAGTTAGGATCTTGGACATGATCCTGAATGATAACGATAGGGGACAAAGGCAGATAACTCTCTGTATTGTGAGAGATCCATATGGGAAGGGGTTTCCACCAAATCTGCATTCCTAATCTCCGCAGGGAATAGGCATGTAAATTAAGGGGAGAGAATGGCGATAGGCAGTTGGATCTGCGTGTCACAAAATGTGGGATTTACCATGTGAGAGGCCGTCTGTCTCCAGCTGGTCTGCTCTGCAGCCTCTTGTTCAGCCTCCTGCCTTGTCTCTTATGCATTGGCACAGCCATCTTGGATGCAGTCACAAGATGTGCCTCAGCCACTCGGATCTCTGTCCAAGGAATCATGTGACCAGGCTATCCAATCCTGGTCAGGAGTGCTCTATTTAAACCTGCTGCACAGGCAGTCCTGTGCCAGAACAACTTGGTCCTCAAGGTGCCTGGTTGCAATACTGCTGTGCTGCTATTGTTCTCCTGCAGATTCAGGTCAAGTCTATGGCTGTTCCAGTCCAGTCTATGCGCTGATCCAGCCAAGTACTGATCCAGTTCATACCGGGTCCATTCCAGGCAAATCAAGTCTAGTCCATTCCTGGTCTAGTCCAGGTCAGGTCAGGTCAAGTCAAGTCCAGTCCAGTCCTGGTCCAGTCCAGGTCAAGTCAAGCCCAGTCCAGTCCTAGTCCAGTTCAGGTCAAGCCATATCCAGTCCAGTCAAGCCTGCTTTGTCCAGTCCAGTCAGGCCTGTTTTGTCCAGTCCAGTCAAGCCTGCCTTATCCAGTCCAGTCAAGCCTTCTTTGTTCAGTCAAGTCAAGCCTCCCTGCACCCATTATAGATACACCTATCCTTCCAATACTTCGCTGAATCCCTATGACATCCCCAGGAACCCAGAGCAGATACCCAACTAAGTCAGTCCGTGATACTGCATTTAGACACATAAGAGAGGGGAGTGACATGGTAGTTTACTCTCCTCTTCCATTCGGACTTACAAACCTCTTTGTGTAAGGAACACGCATGGTGGTCTGGAACATATGATTTTTGGCAAATATGTAAAAATTTTATATTGCTTAGAAAATGCACAGAATAGATATACGCGGTGAGTAGTACAGGGCTTCTGATGTTGGTGTAAATACAGCATGAGAAGAGAAAAACTAGCATAAATACGCTATGCTAGGAAACTTAATAGAAAAGTAGGTCTGGATCTGGCCCTATACCAGCAATGTTCATACTAATAATATATGGCCTTTAAAAAAAAGAAAGAAAAAAATATATTTATAGCCTTTTGTAATTCTGCTGGTTGTGCGTTTGCCCTGCAAATTTAAACTAAACTACTGACAACTCTGACTCAGCCCTTATGTTTTCCCTAAGAAATTTTAGATATTGGTTAGAAAGGTAATTTCTAACAATACTAATTACTAAACTTAACAAATAAGCATTTTTAACATTTAAAATATATCATATCACATCAAAATAATTATACACATAGAGGAAATGTAGCAGCCCCTAAAGATTAATTTACTACAAAATATAATTAGCCATTCTGACTTTGACATCAACTTTCTGTCCCTGGATCATATGCTCAGATTTGTGACAGGCAAACTGGGAGAGTAAAGATGATGACTTCAGTTTAGTGCAAATGTAGCACAGAAATGTTATGATATGACAGCAGCTATGAGACCTGCTATTATTCTAGCCTTTGGCTCCTCTGTAGGATTAATTATCAGTAAATGTCCAAACAATGTAAGGGGATAATGTTTGGAAATCATATTTCAGCTTACATGTTAAATAAAGAAAATCTCTTGTTGTTGTTATGGTTACCTGACATATTTGATGCCTAGAATACACCTTTACCTATAAGATATCTTTGTATAATAGATAAGCTATATGCTACAAATATATACCTTGGTGTATGATATGTTTATGTTTGTCCTAGTCAGACATAGTTTGGTCTAAGGGAGGGCATACTTAGGGGATTGCTATGTATTCCTGATGGACAGAAAGCAGTTAACTAATCATCTTTCCTCTATCTGACAAGCTCATAAGCACACACTTGCCAGACAGAATATTGTAATGCCAACAAGAGAGAGAGAAAGAGGGAGAGAGAGAGGGAGAGGGGCACTTTTATGTAGTTTTGTTATAAGGGGTTATTAACTTTTTAAACATCTTTGTTACAAAGGGTACTATGGTTAACATAAATCTATTGGTTAACCCTTTCAGCAATGATACTGCAGACATTATGGTGTCAGGTATATGTTTGTTAAATTTGTGATTGCTGCTGTAGTGACCAGTTGATAATTATTGTCTCCTTTGTAGAGCATGACCATCTCAGTGACATTTGTACTTTTTTGGCTCTGAATTATTGTGGTAACCGCAAAATTTAAGGATGATGGAACTCCCAGCACTGATATTTCAAGGTCAAAGCTTATTTGCAACAACTTCTAATGCTCATGTGATCTGACACAACATGAATTTTTATGACAGTGTTAGCATAAGTCTACAAAAGATGAGATGATCCTTTTTCTTTTTAATGCCTAAAAACGAAAAAGAGAAAGAGATTTAGTTGTATTATGTCATTTTATTATACACATACAAATTTATACTAAAATTGAGTTCCAAACCTTTAAAAATACTAACCCCTGAGAGAGCTAGTCTCTTATTGCTCATACTAAGTCTAATGTTTGTAGAAGGTTCAGCCATCAAGGCCCGTGGCTTGGGAACCACAGAAATCTGGTTAGCTGGTGTCCAGCTGGATGAAGTGAGGACTATGAAGTCAGGTGAAGACAGTGCTGTGGTGGCTGTCTGCTCACTGCTTTTTGTGTTTACTTTTAGAGATGGTAGATACCCCTCTGATTGTTTTTTCTCTGTGCCATATTGTTAGCATTCTTCTACATATATTTTATCAATTGTGGTAACCAGTCTAGGCTATAGCACTGATGCTAATTATTACTTTAGGAAACTGAAAACTAATTTAATTTAAGGTGGCATTAGAAAAGGGAAGGGAGCAAGATGCAAAGAAAAAACACAGCAGACATTCTTTGTTTAAAACCTTAAACAAAACATTTACTTTATATTTAGTTATGACATTTTTTGTTACATTTTGATTCTTCATATGTGTCTAGACATCACTGAATGGAAGAAAAAAATCTACAAAGTTATAGTATCAACTGTGATGTAAATCACCCATATGAAAATATAAAATGTAACCATTTGTAGTAATTAGGCCATAATAAAACTTTATATTCTTACCCATATTCACAAAACAAGACACAAACCTGCATTAACACAAAATGTTAACAGAGATCCTCAGAGAAAGATACACTTGCCGCTGGGTAAACCAATTACGCAACATCTGTATATACCAGATAATCAATGACTGACTATTTCTGTTTCACCACTCATTCTAATGCATGCTTGTTGTTAAAAGCTAACACCCTGCTGAGCCCTGGGCTTGGCAATCAATGAGCCATCACATTTACAGCTATAGTTAAAGTCTGCTATTACTTTCCCTGTATTCCTAATGTTTCCATAGTCATGCAATATTAAACATGTTTCACAGTTAGAGGGTACAATACTCATGGATCTAATTTTCTATATACTTAAAGTCCAATTATCGCACATGTAATATATAGAGTATAAACATGTAGATAATGGTGATTGCTTCTTGTGTTCAGATCATAACAGAAGAGTAGTAAGTAGAACATTCTCGATTTAAGCCTAAAGATCACTGATTTCATATCACTATTCCAGATATTGGACCAGATCCAGAATTAATAATGTCAGCTGACTTATAACAGCAACGTGCACAAGTCGGCCTGTGCTTGTGTGAAGCAGATATTACGCATTGAAATTCTGAATGCATAGAACGCAATTTACGCTGGCGTTAAGCAAAAGGGTGTATAATTTGCGTAGGTCTGGATCTGGCCCATGGTCAGTCTGCTAAAATCTGCATTTGAGACGGGAGTGTCAAGGGAGAGCGCTAGCCTTTGCGTGTGGACTTTAGCAACTCAATGCATATGAAAATCTCTCTTAGGTCTGGATCAGGCACATTATTTCCTATGGGAATAATGCACTTAGTGAGATTTGAGAAAGAAAGAAAAACTTAGCCCTTGTCTTCATTACTTTCCTCATTAGGATTTATCTACACTGTTAATTCACAGTTGTCCATTTCTTCAACTTCAATTCCCCTCTTTGTTTTTACTGAGTATGTGCTTCTCCCTCCCAAAGATATGACCAGGGCCCGGGCTATGCAGTGACAGGCAGTGGCTCAGGCCTCCAAAGTTCTCGCAGGTGCTGGTGCACTTATACGGCTGTACTACCAGTAGTTCTGCCAACCGAAAAAGCCAAAGCTTGTAACTGGAGAAGAGGGGCACCACTGATAAGACCCAGCTATGGGAAATTATGGGAATTTTCCACAAGTACGTGTAAATGGGAAAAATTTACCAAATAGTATGGAAAATATTATTGCTTTGTTGAAGAATATTTAAAGCAGAAAATAGCTGTATTATAAATGATACCTTCTAATAAATTCAGTTATTAACCACAACTGTGGTAAAATTATGAATATTTTCTAATATAAAGCGGCAATGTCAATAGTTAGGACTTTTTTCTTGGCTGCAAATCTTTTTTAAACCAGCAATAATTAGTAAAGATTTGTTTTTAACTAGTTTCAGATATCTTAAAAAATTATGCCTGAGAACCTAATCACATGACTAGTTTGCAGAGGTAAAGAGACTGCAAGGAAGGTACAAATAAAGGTGGAAGAACAGCAATTCCCACTGCATCAACCACAACTATGTTCTGAGAAAAGATAAACTCTCTTTGTAATAAACAGAATATTTTTTTTTTTATTCTTATTTTTCTTATATATACCCCCTTTATATGGGGAGATCGCTGGAATAGAAGCACTAATGCCAACCTGAGCTGGCGCTATTTTAACTCTCAGAGTAAAACTTCACTCTGTGGGTTCTTAAATATAATGAAGTGCCAGCCCGCACTGAAAAGAACAGGCCGGTGAGGTCATGCGGTATTTACATGAATCGCCATGGAGACTGCAGTTTTCCATTGCAATCCATGATTTGTAAATTGTAATATTAACTTTATTTTCATGCGCTATGAAAATGACCTTTGTAAATAGAGCCCATAATAGTAACACCCCATTACACAATCAAGTAGGTGATAGCTTGTTGAACAACTGAAGGTAGGTGAGCATAGGCTTTGGTCAGTGAGTATTGAGAAACTTAAAAAGGAAACAAAAGAGTTTTAGGGGTAACTTTAAGATAATTAATTTTACCATAGGGTACTGTAATTCAGTCACATTCCATAGCACAGCCTCTGCAGTGTCTTTTAGATAATGTAGACAAATTAAATAAACAGTAAAATAATATTTTATTGTGACCTCATAAACCTGGAACATTGAATAAAAACAACCCATTAAAAAAGGGGCACAGTCAGGAGAGCAGACAGAGGTTATGCCAGTCCCATATTTGCAAAGTACTGGAAAGGGAGAGGTAAGTGTTAGGTCTTGTAATTGTTGTATGTACTACGTAGTAAGGTGGTAATTGAGTAGAATAGCCCAGTGATGGTCGGATGCTAGAGGGTTAGCTCATATGTATCTGTTTAAACCATAATACAGTGCAAGGGATGAAAATTATTGTTACCATGATTATTTCCTTATTTATTTATATAGTTATTTTGCATACAAGAAAAAATGCGTCTTGACAAATATTGGACAACTTTAATTCCAACTGCAACCTATAGATAAGCTATAAAACACCCCAACTCAACTCTAGATTAGTTTGCACAGTTTAGATGTGCATCCCCCTGCAGTCTAGCATAGTTTGGCCAAGGCGCACATATGGACCAGCTGTTATTGCTGTTACTCTGAAACTCAAGATCAGTGCTTTAACTGTAGAAAAATATTTCATTTACAGGAAATATTTTTTTACTGTGTACCCACGCTATCTAGACGCTGCCATTGTGTCCTCTTTGAAATAATAGAAAATCATGTCCTGATGAAAGTCATCTGCAGCCAGCATGTGGCAGGAGTATTCAAATTTCGAGATTGTTATGAGTTTGAAAAATGTTGTTTATTTCTTTCTCATTTATGGGAACATGTCACTCAGCCTCACTTGCTCTGAATAATAGATAATGTAGTTAGAGGAACTGGACTATGTTGCTGGAATATTAATTTGACTTTTTTATTCAAGTTGATAAAATAAATCCTCATATGGATTTAGAAAAGACTGAAGGTTAGTTAGGTTGCTTCTGTATTGTATATAAAAAGGGTATAATTATTGATAATTTTAATATTAAGCAAGTGGATAAAATGTTATACTTTTAGACAGAATCATTTTGAAGGAACATTTTAAATGTGTAGATGTTTAAATCCGATACTGTGATATTACAATCAAAATATGTGGTCTGAATAAACAATCGGATTGCTGACGTTCCAGTCTCAGTCGTTGTTTGTGCAAGGTAGTAGAGAAATGTGTTCACTGTAAGAATGACCTGGCTATAGCCCAGAGCATCACATTGATGGGTGGTCTTAACACACTAGTGGATGGTTGGAGTCATCCTCCAAATATGCTCCAGAAAAAAGATAGGGTCAGTCAGGAGCTACAGGAAAGGTCAAGTAAGATATATTTTACATGTAGTTATAATAAAAATTATTCTTGGTCATTTAAAACATATGTTTAATTTATGGCATGGACTCATATTAAATGACATAATTGTTTTATTCAAAAGGTTCTGTAGCTGCTAATATATGACAAAAATGCATGGCAGAAGTTCAAATCCCAGACATTTTGTGTGTTTGTTTTAAAGCTTGTCTGGGATAGAAGTTGACAGGGGGTGCTGTCTCAGAGTGGCTGTTTTGGGCCTCATTCATTAAAGACAATTTCTCCCAAATTGCCTCAAATCTCGTGATTTGGAGCTTAAAAATTGATTAATTAAGCTCCAAATCACACGATTTGAGTGTGATTTGGAATCGCCTGTGTTTTAATCGCGGTCCCGATTTTTTAAAATAATAAACATACAAACTTTCAAATTCATTAAGGGCAATTTCACTGAATCGCGGTGAAATCGCCTTTAAATCACAAAAAATTAAATCACAGCCAGAGAGGTGCGATTCTATTTTTTTTGCCGATCGGGACCTACAAAAACACATGTCCGTATACCAGACATGTGTTTTTGTCTGTGTAAAAACTCAGCGCTGCATGGCTGCAAGCCTTAGCCATGCTGTACTGATGAAACTACAAGGATCAGCAAAGCTGATCCTTGTAATTCTATCAGAACAACATGGTTAGACTTGTAACCATGCAGCGCTGCGTGTACTGTGTAAAAATAAAAATTAAAAAAAAAAATCACAAGACATACATTAACCCCTACATTGCTAAAATAAAGTATGCATGTAAAAAAAATATTTTCCTAACGTTCCCTACATGAGTCCACTTACCTTCGGTGGTCATCTCTCCCAATTAAAGTGAAGGGTGTGCAATGTATCGTGTGTAAAAATAAAAAAAAAATATTTGTACACTCACTATTTGATGTCCGCATCTTGGGAAGCCTTTAATTCTTCTTATTCTGATGTCTTCTGGTCTTTTCTTCATCCTTGGATCATCTTCTCCTGTTGACATGACGCAGGAACACTTCTGAACTCCATCGGGGCTGCTCCTTATGACGATCATGTCGCTAGGGGGCAGTGTTTTTATAGTAGAGATGACATCAGAAACAGTAGAGGACCAATGTAACTGACGTCATCTCTACTACAATGACAAATGCCCCTTCTTGCACCCCAAATATGACTTATTACTAATGAACTGCCACCACCAAGACTATTCATAAGAGGTCTTAAGTTCTCCTTTACCCAAATCAAACACAGTTATGCTTTACCAGAATTATCATCAACTCAGAATGACCTCTCCTGTTACCATTAAGTAGCGTTTAATAACCGAGCTGGTTTGACACGTGAATCCATAAGAACAGAGACATGAATTTATTAATTGATATTTAATATGATAATAATCACTTAGAGAGAATAACAAAATGGACATACAGCATGCAAGACAGTTTCTTATAAAATATAAAGGTAAAAAGGCAGAAAGCACTTACACAAAAGAATCTTCCGGGTCGGGACAGACCAGAAATAACGGATACCTCTTCCATTTAGAAGTCCCATGAAGTGAACAACGTTATGAATCTATGTAACCTTTTTAAAGACAAAACTGCTCCTCTCCAAGTAGCCCCCATCTTTGTGACAAGTGACAGTTTGGGGTGTAAAGAGACTCTTTTTCAGGAATCTGGCTTTTATGACCAGGGCCATACCCTGACCAGGTATAGCTTTTTCTGCCCCACTACATTCAAGGTATTTCAATAAATTATCACCAGACCCTGGCCAAATAGAGGTCACTCTATATTTTGATATTAATTGATACCCTTGATATTTGATTGTATCCTGACAAGTGTGGAAAATTATTTTACTGTTAAAGCAGATTAAGAATAACTGGACAATCCAATCACACTGGATTAGTAAATTAATTAATAAAACATATTTACTTTACAGAATAGAATAGAAGCACAGATATGATACACAAAAATATAAATGACCCTATAAACATGTAATACAAAGCAATAACCTGTACAATGAGCTAGCAAACGAGGCAAAGCAACAATAATAACAATATGCAATGCTAACACAAGATTATGGAAGGACAGACAGTAAGTATATCACCATCAGATGCCAGGCACTAACTGGAGTGTTCATCATGAAGCTCATAAAGTCCATCTCTGGGTAAGGGCATTTATGTATAGAAAAGGGATTTGGGGCCTCATTTACTAAACGTGATTTGGCCCAAATCACGTGATTTTGAGCTTAAAAATCGCCAATGGCGATTCACTAAGCCAAAAATTACGTGAATTTAAGTATTTTGAGATCGCATGTCCGCAAATCGCAGTCCCGACTTTTTTCTATTACAAACATACAATGTTTGTAAGTCACTAAATGCGATTTCACCGAATCGCGGTGAAATCGCATTGAAATCAAAAAACATAAATTCGCCTCTATAGAGGTGCGAATTTATGTTTTTTGGCCCGACGGCGACCATAAAAAAGAGATGCGATTTTATGTTTTTGTGCCGATCGCGAGCATTAAAACACATGTCTGTATAACAGACATGTGTTTTAGTGCTGAAAAATCCTAAGTTCGGCATGTCTGCAACGTGCAGGCATGCTGTAGCCACTGAATTACAAGGATCATCAAAGGTGATCCTTGTAATTCTTTGTTTACAGCATGGATACACTTGTATCCATGCCAAACTGCGCGTAGTGTGTGTAAAAAAAAAAAAATTCAACAAATAAATTAACCCTTTAAAATAATCTAATAAAGTGTTACAAAATATTAAACCTAGCTAACATTAACCCCTACGTGTATGCACTTACTTAAGAGGTCATCTCTCCTAATCTAAGTGTATAAAACAAAGTGGTACATGTGTATAATAAAAATAAAAAAAATTTAAAACTCACCATTAGGTGTCCGCATCTTGGGAGCCTTCAATTTTCCTTTATCTGAAGTTTTTTTCTTTATTCTTTCTTCTTTCGATGTATTCTGGGCTGGAGAGGACGATGACAGCTCCTCACCTTCATCGAGACGAATTCACACTAACCACCCACCGCTGGTTACATTATGAAGATGAAGAAATTAACAGTAGAGCTCTACCTTTGCTGATCCTTGTAATTCAATGACTACAGCATGCCTGCACGTCGCAGACATGCAGAACTTTGGATTTTTTTAATACACGCGATATGCCGCCATTAGTTAAAGGGCTAAGGGATTTTTTCATTAAAATCACCGCGATTAAGCCCTAAATGCATCGCGGGGCATCGCGTGTGTTCGTAAAAAAACGCAGCTTAGTGAATTCGGGCCAAAAAAAACCCAATTCGCGGGGAAATCGCCGCGATCGGCCGCGATGCCCCGCGATGCGATTTTTATGTAAAATATCGTCCTTAGTGAATAAGGCCCTTGGAGTCCATTGAAACATAAGAAAACCTAAGTCACCATTTAGCTGCCATGCAATGATCTGTCAGCAAACCATACCCAGTTTGCTATATTTTGCTATTAAGTACATTTATGTATTCTTGGATGCTTCATCACCCATGTTTTTCCCAAATTTGCACTGTTTTCCTGAAGAAAAAAAAATGAAGTGATGATATTACATATAGTTCATCTTCTTTTTAAAAACACATAAGTATTTTTCTGATGCATTCTAATCATTTGCGCTACCAATAACACTATAACAATAAAAGTCTGAAACAATGCCAATCTTTGAACACAGACTATATTCAATGTGATACTGTGTTTTCAAATCTCAGACTGGTACCCAAGCCTTTTCCCTCTGTATAACTAACTGATGACAGATAATAGTCTCTTATCAGCAGGTTTTAAGTGATATCGCAAGATGATCTGGCAAGTGATTTTCTTTGAAATAGTTTTATAACTTTTGTAAACTCAGTTTTTCATTGAAGCTGTAATTTACTCTGGAGTTGTAAGCTGAATACAAGTGCTTGCTTATATTTTCACATTTACAATTTGATTTCTAGAACAACCCTTCAATTTCATGTCTACTTTTGTCTTGAAAGTATGGTTTTTGAAAAAAATCAATACTAAATATTTTTTTCTAAAGAATTATATGGATAATGGGAACAATATGGTGTGATATATAATTTATTTTTGCAATTAAATTGCTAATATGATCTCAGAGCAGGGTTCAGAACAAAATGGTACATATAAATAATGTTATTTTTTGTTTTAAACAAAAAAACAAAAAACACACAAAAAAAAAACTGCATGGGTTTTGCCAAGAATTTACAGATGGATAGCAGTAACAGGAGAAATAGTTTTGTTAAATAGAGAAAAGTTGATATTTTTTTCTTTCCATACTAAAATTACCCACAGTTTTGATCCTAACACTGTGATTGAATTATACAGAACACTAAGCACTTTTACCATACAACCTGGCTGGTCCATTCTCTGATTTGTAGTACTTTCTCTTATGTATTAATCCCCAATGTCCTATAGATTGTAACCTTGCAGGCAGGACCCTATTACTAAACCAGTCTGTTTGTTACTGCCTAGTCACAAATTGTAAAGTGCTACATAATCTGAGGGTGCTATATTAAATCAATCAATCAATCAATCAATCAATCAAAAAATACTGAAGAAGTTTGTTATGGACTGGATACAGAGTTTTAACAGAACCGCAAGGAAGAGCTTAGACCACATCCAGCAAATGCAAGAAAGTGTCCGAGGACTGGGACTGTGTGGAAAATGCTGGAACCACAATCTCTTGGTTTAAGTAAAAACAAAAAACAACTTTTGTAATAAAATAAGGTTTTGTACATAGAACCACCTGGTCTGCATAAAAATTTAAAAGGGGGATACAGTACAAAGCCCGCAATTTGGGTACATGGTGCACAGAGGAGATGGCCAGTAGAAAAACCACCATCCAGGTGAGGTATCTAAGTTCTGCGGACTCCAATGGTTCAAAAGGCTCCTTGGTAAGAGCCTGCAGCACCAGATTTATGTGCCATGGGGTGAACATAAAACAAAAAGAGGTTGAACATGTATACATCCTGCCAGCTTTCGCTTTGTAGTAATTTGCAGATAAGGAAGGCTTTCTAGTCCTAATCATATTCCTGTCCACCTCAGAAGAGAAGCCCCTGGACCTAAAAATCAGGGTCTCACTAGCCACGCCTTCAAAGCTAACTGACTTAAGTTGTGTCAAAGAAGGCATCCTTAAGAGAGAAGATTGGGATGAAGTGGTAACTGGAAGGGGGAAGGCTGCAGACATTGAAAGATTATCAGAGTACCACACTCACTGTGGCCAAATTTCTTGACGATTCTCAGTAACATGGGAAGAGAAGGGAACAGGTACACAAGGTGAAACTGCCCTAGAAATGACATGGCATCTGTTAATGCTGCGGTGAGGACCCTGGATTTTGTACAGAAAAGAGGTACATTGAAGTTCAGACAATACGCCATGAGGTCTATGTCTGGTCAACCCTAACGCTGGACCCGGAAATGAAATACCTCCTCCTTAAGAGACCACTCTTCCACATGAATCTTGTGATGACTGAGATAATCAGCTTCTCAATTCTCCACTCTTTGAATGAAGATTGCCGATGTCACTGGAACGTGGTACTCTGCCCAAGCTAAGATGCGAAAGGTCTATTTCATGGACAGGGCACTGCGAGTTCCTCCAGATGGTTGAGGTAGGCCACTGTCTTCACATTGTCTGACTGAATCCTTATAAGCTTATTGAACCGCAAACATCCTGTTGGTCGTATTCACAGATCCATTTTCACATGGAGTTGTGTGCATATTTTTAGGTACGCTTTAACTGTGCATGTGTAGTAACTTTATTTACGTAAGTTAATAGGTTATGTTAAATATATGCACGTGAATCACACTTGGGGACATACGTATGGAGGGGCGGAGTTGATATAGAAAAGTTATGTTAAAGAAGGTGGGGAGAAGTCTTTGAGGGCGCGGTTACATAGAATCGCACGTACGGCATACATATATGCATGTAGGTACACTTGGAAAGTTAAAGGTGCTCTATGGAAGCGTAAATCTACGATTGCACAGCCGAGAGATGGGGGTGTCATGGGTGTTGCCTTGCTATGTGTGTGCATAGATTTACGTACTTTTACAAAACAGATCTGTGAATATGGCCCTGTATTAGAACTGCTCAAAGTTCTAAGACATTGCTGGGAAGACTAGCTTCCTTGGGGACCCAAAGTCCCTTGTGATTTCCGATGACTGTTCCCCCACTTGGAAAGACCGGCATCTGTGGTGACCAAGGTCCTTTGCTTGTAGGGACTAACCCTTGGGGAGATGTGACTCAACTAGCCATCATAACAGAGATTGTTGGGCTTTCACAGACAACCTGATAAACTGTCTAGATGAAGGGGGGACCTGGACCATTTGCACAAAAGCTCCCATTGGAAGTGAATGAAACTGGGCATATGGAACAGCTTTGAAAATTGAAACCATGGTTTCCAATAACTTCATACACTGTAACAGAGACCCAGTTGAGCCAGATTAAGGAAGATTTTGAAATGTTGAGAATCCAACATTTCTGTTTGTCCAACCAGCATTATTGCCCCTCCTTTTGTGTGTCCAGCCAGCCTTATTGCCCCCTCTTTATTTGTGTCCAGTCAACCTTGTTGTCCTTACCATCTGTTTGCCCAAACAGTCTTATTGCCCCCTTACTGTGTCCAGCCAGTCTTATAGCCCCTTCTTTATGTGTGTCCACCCAGCCTAATTGCCCATACTCCTGTGTCCAGTCAGCCTTATTGCACCTCCTTTTGTATGCACAGCCAGTCTTATTGCCCCCTCTTTGTTTGTGTCCAGTCAGCGTTATTGTCCCCTCCTTGTTTGTCCAAACAGTCTTATTGTTCCCTTTCTATGTTCGGCCAGTCTTATAGTCCCTCTTTATGAGTGACCCCTCAGCCCAATTGTCCCTCCTGTGTCCAGTCAGTCTTATTGCCCTAACTTTATTTGTGTGCAGTCAGCCTTATTGTCTCCTCCTTCAGTTTGCACAGCCTTATTGCCTCTCCTGTATCTAGACAGCCTTATTACCCCCCACTTTATTTGTGTGCAGTCAGCCTTATTGTCCTCTCCCTAATTTTACCCAATCTTATTGCCCCCTCTTTGTGTCCAGTCTTATAGCCCCCTCTTTATGAATGTCCAGCCAGCCTTATTGCCTCTCTTGTGCCCAGCCAGCCTTATTGCCCCAACTTTGTGTGCAGCCAGCCTTATTGTCCTCTCCTTAAGTTTGCCCAGCCTTATTGCCCCTCCTGTTTCCAGCCAGCCTTATTGCTCCCCACTTTATTTGTGTCCACCCAGCCTTATTGCCCCTCCTTCTGTCTCCAGCCAGAATTATTGCCCCTCTATATGTGTCCATTCAGCCTTATTGCCATTTTCATGTCAAGGTTCCCACTCCCCCATTCCAAATCCCCATGCACAAGCTACTTTCTAAACCAACTCTAATAAACTTACCTTTCCTGTGTCTCTTCCAGCTCTCTCCTCTGCGGCACGCGCTCTGCAGGCTAATGACGCTCGCATGACCTTAGGTCACACTTGTGTCTTCTGATCAGAGCAGCGGCTGTGCATAGCACAGCAAGCTTTGTCAATGGGAGCAAAGCTCCCATCGGCACAGTGCGAAGTGAGCAGGTATGCCATACAGCGGTATGGAATACCATCACTTCTGTAAGCCCGCACTGAGTAAAAATACAGCCGCTTATAGAATCTTAAGATTCTATGAGCAGCTGTATTCTTACGCAGAGCTGACTCAGAAATGGCAGTATGTTATACCGTCATATACCGGCCCACTTCGAGCACTGCTCTGGATACGATGAAGACCGGCCATTACGGCCATTATCTTGGTGACAGGAACAACCACTTCTGCAAAAAACAGTCTCTGAATGGATACCAGGAGAGCCTTGCGTCTGAGACTGCAATTTGGAAGGTCTTTTGGTAAAAATCTGGGATGGGGAAAGTCTATGATATAGCCTCCTGTCATAATACCCGCACTCAGGCATAGGGGGATAATGGCATGCTGAAACTGGTTGAGCTGTGGCAGTACCTTGCGCAACCATAAGCATTGCCTAGCCACTATAATGAGAGCAGAAAGCTTAAAATTTATTAATGTAGCATCTAACAATGTCTGGTCCACAAAGTAAAAAAAAGGTTTACTTGCGGTCTATTTGGTCTTGGCTAAGTCATCCTTTGACCAGCCTGGACTTAGTTAAATGGGCAATGGGATGGTCGATTACAAGCGAAGTCAATCATTAATAGCACACTAAGGACCGTATTCAGAGATCCGTCAGGTAAAGGTTCGAAAATATACTCATGGACGTAGCAAGGTAACACCCATGACACACCCCTCACGCGGATGATCTGACGGTGACTTACGAGTGCTTCGAGCACCCGTATCTTTAAGTGAGCATTTCCGAGCGTATAATAGATCCGTACGTGCAGGGGCTTAGGAACAAAAATTTTCATGGGGGGGCAAAGGCCAAGGACGACTATAGGGCCTGGTGCCCCCTTTTCTCGTGTTTTGCATATAATTTGACAGTTGTGACAATGGGCTGGATCCAGACCTTGTTAAGTGCATGAACTTAGTTACACTTGGGCTTAACCATGTTGATTTCAGGGGAGTCATATTTCATCTGCAGCAAACAGTATTAGAGTTGAGAGATGATGTTTCCTATCCCAAGTCTAAATAACAGTGTGATAGTAAAGCTGGTCAGTATCTGTGTGCAGTAAGCAATTTAAAGATATATCTCTGTATGCAAAGAATACAATTAACTTGACTCCCCCTGCAATCAACATGGTTTAGCCCAGGTGTAACTAAGTTCATGCACTTAACAAGGTCTGGATCCAGCCCAATGACTGTAGATATGCAAAGACTCCTATGTTAATTTTCGTCAGTGTTTCTGGGGTTGGCCAACCCCAGTTTATTCAGGGTAAAGTGAATAGTTTTTCATCAATACAAGTTGTTTTAAAATGTTTATGAACGGAATACTTAGCATTTGTTTAATAAACCAATAAATCAATCTTGATTCTCTAAGACAATTAAGGCAATCATTAACTACCCTACGATCTGGCAGCAATGAGACTGCTGCTAACATTTTAAACCATCCACACGAGTATTCGCTCTCTTTCTTGCATTGTCGTTCAACTTATAAAAACAGTCAATGGGAAGTAGTGCTTCCCGGTCTCCTGTGTCTGCTTATTCTTACTGCAAATTGTGATAGCAAAATAAGTGGGGATTCTAAGAAAGAAAGAAAAAAGTGTTTGCAAGAAGAAAATGTAAACAGGACAAACATGAAGACAACTTTATTTTTGGTAAACAGAAATGACAACAGTTGATGAGTTCAAATAAAGCTGTTATTGCTTCATCCTCATTTTCACTTCATTCATCCTCATTCACCTTTGTGCAGAAGTTCATGGGGGGGGGCAAAACACAGTCTTTGCCACCCAACAAAAATCATGGGTTTGACTGCCCCCTCTGCACCCCCCCCTGGTTCCTACACCCCTGCGTACATGCGTATCTACCTAATTGCGCCCTCAAATGGTAATTTAAATGTCTCCCCCCCACCCACTTACATGGATCTTACTCCGGACGGATTCTAAACACGCCCCTCCATACGCATCTTAACACATGCGATTCACAAGTCCGTGCCTACTGGACTTCCGTGCATAAAATCAACGTAGATTGTGTACGTTTAGTTAGTACTTATGTGCAGTTCATTGGATCGTAAAAAATACGCACGGAACTTCCCGAAAAAGTGGATCTCTGAATACGGTCCTAAATCTGCAATCAGGTTTCTGCCAAGCCTCTGCAAGGAGCACCAAAATCTAAGGGGAGTGTTGATTGTTTCTTAAACAGAAAAACCGGCAGACTCAGAGGTTTCTCTGTAAACACCAAAATGTTCCAGTTTGCTGAAACTAGATCTTGTACACATTGTGCCATTGTAGGATATCTAACATCGGGAAATCCTTCACAAGCTCTAGGAACTCATCCTCCTCTACTGAAGAGATTTCTGAAAGTTCTGCTAGAGCCTGGTATGACACCTATACATTATACTTACTAGCCCTTTTTTGAGGGAAGTTAAGAAGACACACCAGCAAAGAAGAGACCTTAGCTAGACCCTGAGTGGCTTCTGCAAGCAATAATGCAAAACCTGTTTCAGCCTGGGACACCCCGCTGGGAAACCCTGTGAAGGAAGGCTATCCACTCTTGGGGGATTGTCCCAGACCCTGTAAAGAAGTCTCCTTATAGGAGACAGAAAAAGTAATAAAAAATAATAAAAAATAATAATAAACATTAAAAATAAAAAAGTAAAAAGGGCCAGAGCCCCTGTGAAGTATGTCCTACTCTGCAGGGCACTAAAAAGAACCTGGAGATTCCCCAAAGTGGAGGGGCATAGTAGGGGAGGAGTATTCAGTTTAACACTTTCAGATTTTAAATGCCCTGACTCCCAGGACCACTTATACCCACTAGCAGTGTCCCCCAATGTCAGAGAAATAAAAATTCTAGATGTTCATTTACTCTAAAGATCTATATACAGGTAACTCACTAGAATTCCAATGTTTTTTTCTTATTGTACAAGTTTTTATCTCCCATTCTTTTTTTATTTATTTTTTTACTTTTAACTGTTAAGTATGTCTTTAATGTTAAAGTAATACATTTTAGTAACCAGTAACAAGTAAATCAATAATTAAATCACTAGATTAATACTTCTAAATAATATGTACTATTCTTTAATTAATGTGCACATAATGTAAAATTAGATTTGTTCTAAATATTGCATCTAATTTTCTATGATGTTAACTAATGCAATAGGTTGTTAAAGCAGGCTAAGTTACACTGATGATGTTGAATTTGAAACAGCAAAAAATGTTTGCTGAATATAGGCTGGAACTGCAAGGGTGTTTGTTGAATGCAGGCTTAGGTTGCAAGGGTGTTCAGAGGCAAACGCAGGATTTTGAAAGGGGGGTTTCCAATGCGTGTAATACATGTTAGGTATATTAGCATAGCTGCATACATTTTGGAGTCCGAAAATGTGGCAAATAAGCTCCGCCACGTCCTGCCCAAGCTCTTCTCCTGACCCTCCCACAATGCCATACTGCACGAGGCAAAAATTACCCCTAGCATGTGTATGTGTGTGTGTGTGTGTGTGTGTGTTTGTTTGTTTGTTAGGGAATTAGACTGTAATGTGGCAGAGGTTGATGTATGTAAAATTGTGAAGAGCTACTTAATATGATGCACTGATAAAAAATAAAACATATGTAAAATGACAATACTGATAATATGGTCGTACTATCTGGCAGGACATGTAAGACATCCATTAATGTTCTCTGTGAAAGCAGGACGTTTATAATGTAGATTTGAAAATAATAAACATTCTACATTGACTGTAACAAGTCCTGTTCTGATGTTTGTTACTTCTTTCATACAGAAATAAATAAATAGTAGTTTTATAATGAAGGAACAGATCTAATAGTAATAGCAGTATACAATGCATTAGTAGAGCACGAGCACATTACACAATGTACAGAGCCTGTGTCAGTGCATAAGCACTATTGTATTTGTAGTGACCCATTCACCATTCCCACTTTTTTTCTTATTGCAGCACAGATCAGGACTATCTTCCTCCATGCCAGTCAAGATCACATGGCCGCCAAGCCATGCTCCTTTTTGAATTTTCACATTTTTTTTTGCTCATTTTTCAATATTTTTTTTTTCATTTTTCAATCTGGGGGGGTTTCTGGGCAACCAGAACCACCCCCACTGGGTGCGCCACTGTTGTTTGTCAATTGTAGTCTGGTACTGCAAAGGAGATTTGCTGGATACAGACGAACTGCAAAGGAGATTTGCTGCATAACACCTGGTTTCCACAAGGGATAACACTGGAAACAAGAACCAGAATAAGTGCAGTGGAGAGGCAGGAAGAAACAGAGATGGAGGCCTAAGGGAGAGAATACCAGAGCCTGGGAACCTGTTAGATGGCATCAGCAAGTGCAGTTTGTACCACATTTTGTAACAATAAAAATGTGTTTGATAGCTGGTTCTGATGCAAACACCAGTGACATGTCTCAAATTTCTCTCAGACAAGCCCAAGAAAGTCCAGGCAAAGATACTGTACTGCTGTTGAACCTCATGACAAGCGTGAAACATCCTTTTTCTCTGAAGGGGATAACAGAGAAGAACCTTGAACTATTGGTGGGAACTTCTGTGAATGACTAACTACTCTTCCAAGTTTATATTTTTTTTATCGTACTGCTCTGATCATCTTTCCATAGGCATGGGAAGTACTGGCAATTACAAGAACTCTTCCAAGTGAGTATCTCATTCTCCTATGAAGTAGTTTTCACCAGTATTGGTTAAAGGCTGCAGTGGCTACATTAAGCAACAGTGTGGCAGCTCAAACACCAGGCAGTGTAAAAGAATAGAGCACATCAATGAAACAAAGTGGCACAGCAGTGTCAGGTAAGGTGGCAGTTTAATAAACTATTCAACCCTATAAAACATTTTCACTCAATCCAGAAAGAAAAACCTAGTAGAAATTGTGGAAGTAAGTTTAAGGAAGCAAGTAAATTCAGTTTATACTATAAGAATAAGCAAGTTATTAAAAATCAAGCATCCAAATGTACATGGTCAAATTTTGGATCTGTCGGATTTCACACATTAGGAACCATTTATTGGTAACATAAACTTAGGTGCTAGCATGGTGACACTTGGGTTATTGAGAAATAGGTTAAATTTATGGGCGCTATAATGATTATATATATATATTGTGAGGGAAATTTTAAAATTTAAACCTCTATCTTAAGAAAATCCTCTAAGAAAAGACAAAGCAGCCGTCAAGGGAGGATTGTGCTACGCTCCCTGTTTGAGAGTAGAGTAATTAGTTACTCAATCTCCAACAACCATACAAAATTTAAGACAGCGCTAGTTTGGTGAGAATCAATCACTGAATTTGTTATGATCTCAAAAGATATACATGATTGTATAAATAGTGGCAATAATGAAAGTAACAGATACTGGCATAAAAGGTGTATAAAAATAGTTTTATTATAGACACAAATAATTATATTTCAAAAACATTAATATAAAATAGGAGAATATATATCAATAAGACCACTCTTAATATTACTATATGTTGTTCAAGCTATAATCTCAAATGGTGTTATGTGGTAAAGTGCTTTAATTATAGTAATTGAGTAAGGACCTTTAATGTCCCAATATGCAGGCACAAGAATTACATATAAGTCTTCCAACAACCTTGTGGATGTAATCAGGAAATATAGAGGATTATCCTTGTTACCTGGATCCATATGTAACTCGACTTACCCCCTTAATTGCTTGGGTAGATGACAGCTTCCAATAATAATTTCCAAGATTTTTACTTTTGTTCTGGTGTCCGCAAGGCTCCGGTATATGTAGGCACAGATGGATAAGTGCTATCGGAGCCTGCTTCCAAGAACAGGTGTAGGTGTTGCCCTCTGGTTAATTATAACTCCGTCCTGGTGTCCGCGATGTTACCGGTGCCCGTATGCATGGGGAAGATAAACGTTGACCGGTAGCCACTTCCAGGAACTACAGACCACCAGGAATATAACAGTCTTACGTGCAGGAGGAGACAGTGGTGAGCTCCCGGGTGGCCAACCCTGGATTACACAAAACTCCTCTAATTCCCTCGTTCCCCCTCATAAAGGGATGTAAGTCCAATATAGTGGTGGTCTCAAAGTCAGTCTCCACAATATAGTGCGCTTACGCGTTTCGTCCAATGCAATGGATTTTTTCAAAGCAATTGAAGATGTTTGGTGGTTGCATCCATATATCCCTCTTTTACAGGTGTTCTAATTAGCAACCACATAAATTAAAAGGGCTAACAAGCCCACATGAGTGTCAGTATTTATTTTTCTTTTCTTATGTTTTATTTCTTATACAGAAAAAATAAACTTTTTTGCCAGTATCAGTACTATTAAAATATAACAATACATTAAAACAAACACATACAAAGTTTACTTGGGTCATTGAAAAGCAAATAAATAACTTGATAAATAGGGTTTTCCAGTGTTCTTAAATCAGGTTACATACTGTCTTCCAATTCCTATTCCTATTCATATTACTTTATGGTTACTTACATCTTTATAGCTTCTTACTGTGCCTCTAGACAATGAAGCATATGCATTGTGGAATTTCATTTAATTACCTCTTTCTTTACTTGGTGACATGGCAATTATGATTTGAAGGAGTCTCAAATTTCTTGATTTTGCTGAGTTAAATGTGTTTACTATATTCTGTAATATAGAATCCAAAACTCAGCAACATTTGACTTATATGAGAAAACAGATTTTATTTTGGGGAACAAATTAAATTGTATCCTGAATTTATTAGAATAAATTTTGGGACTGTGCCTCTTTGTATTAATAGAACAGAACTTAGGAGAATAGGCAGAAAAAACAAGTTAAAGAGTTAGGAGTTAATATACGAGTGATATGTGCTATAGTTAATTTCCTTTGAGACCTACAAGAAGATGCTGAAATCTTATTAAACAAATGGGTTTTGTTGTCAGACTCGTCAAATATCAATATATAAATTCCTTGCAAGCATATGCAAAGTATACGATCAATTAATGGGGAGGTGAAAAAAAAATAAAAACAATATACTATATTTCAAGGGCACAAATACATACAATGTATATATATATA
>WWET01005388.1:4733-28960 GCA_011038615.1 Limnodynastes dumerilii | reverse complement strand
CTCTTCTCTTTTATACCTTACATAAACACAATGGCCAAGGAGATTATAGCAAATGGTAAATGGAAACTAAGGGCTGCTTAATCCTTTTGAGCATGAAATCCTAAAATGAACAATATTAATGACAAGCAGGGGACATAAGGTTAGGTTGGAGAGAAAGGTGTGGGAATGGATGAATAGAGAAAAATTATAAAAGGGAGAAACACAAGGTTTTTGGTTTGACGCACCCACCAACCATTGGGTTGTATTGCTTTGGAAAATGGTATGTGTTAGTTAGGTCAGCAGAAAAACAGTTGCAAGCGAGTAACATAATTTAGTTAATATTGGCAATTAATATATTCATTATAACTTGACACTCTACATAGTTGTCTGTGGTTGACGTTGTCTGTATGGAATGACGTTTGATTGGATGTGCACTTGATCAAGCACTAGCATAGCAGGTTTATAGCATGTGTGATTAATCTACAATCATCCTATTATACCAATTTTTTATCTAATAACAAATATAGTATATTTTAAGAAGAAATATAAATGTTTTGATTGAAATTAAAAATGTTAATTTTAAAGTAATGTTTCTTTTTTGTATTTATGACCATTTTCCATTTATACCAGTTACACATCTGCCAGGTTCCTTGAAGGCAGGTGATTTTTCACATGCTTTAGGGTTGAGACCCTCTTGTTTGACATTACATTTGTCACCGTCAGTGAGTAAAATCAGTCAGTTATCATCAATCATCATCAACCCCTTGCTGTTTACCAATGTGGGAACTGTCTTGTACTTTAATCCTCGCACTGCGTTCTTTCTTGTCCTTGAGCTGTAATTGATTACAGTCCAATAGACAGCAACAATGCACAGTTAATATTCTACACAGAAAGTGCTATTACTGTTCCTGCTGGCAGCAATCCATTCATTGCAATATAGCTTTTCTGATGATGTCATAGCCATATAAATAAAATTATTTTAGAAAGTGTAGATGTGATTCATGAAAGAGTATATTCCCTCTTGCTTTATATTCACTCTTCAAAATAGAAAATAATCACATATGCTGAAGCAATAAATCAGCAGTTCGACTCTAACGTTTTATAAGTTGGGACTGGCTGGCACAAGTATTTGGTTATTAGCATCTGTGTTGCTTATGTAAAGACTGTGTTCTGGTTTCCATAGTTACTAAGAACATTGGCCGCTGAGACTGTCAGTCACTGCCTTCATGTGCTGTATTGGCTGTGCAGCTGTCATAATTAAAAGTAATAGCAGATGAATGGCTTTTGAGGTTTATCAGCTGCCCAGATGTTTAAATCAGCAGCTCAGTTGTTTTGTCTTGAGTGTATGAGGGCGACTTGTTTTGATTCCCTTTAAGGTGGACCTATTGTTCTTATATGATTGGTGTTTTTTTTTTCTAAAATATTTTTGTTGAGGCATTGTTACAAATATGAGATTTAAAGAGAGTTATACAGGCAATCGTGAAAGATGGCAAAAATTAGACAAGAGAATCAATGAAGTTCATATATAAATGGAGATTGGTACTCATTATCCACACATCCTCTAATTAAGTCCCTATGACAAGATTCTTATGAATAAAGTTGAATACCTTTACCTGAACTGTGGACTGTGTAAGCAAGAGTCTTTAATACAACAGTGGAGTTCACCTTGCAGATTGGGTGTCGGTCCTGGCTTTGGTAGTCATCTTCATTGTGAATGGGGAGTATCTTTGGATTTAAGGTGCATTAATTGAAAAGTGACCATCATTTGGCATGGGTCTGGGTCGCTGCTGAGAACTAAAGGGACATTTTCCCCCAACCAGTTATGAACTGGCTGGGAAACTGATTGCTTCTGCCTCGCAGAGGAGAAGCATCAATATACTGCCGAAAGAAGAGGCAGCGGCAAATGGTGAGTATTAATGTAACCCTAACCCTTACCTTAACCCTTACCCTAACCCTCCTCTTCCATTACACTAGCCCTTCCTTCCTTGCAGCCTTACCCTAAGATTCTCTTCTCTGCAGGATGACTTTAAGTCTCCCCACCCGCAGCCTTACTCTAAGGCTCCCTTCCCCACAGCCTAACTCTAAGACTGCCCTACCTACAGACTATCCTTAAGACTCCCCTACCCGCACGCTGACCCAAAGACTCCCCTACCCACAGCCTGACCCTAAAACTCCCCTACCCAAAGCCTAACCCTAAGACTTCCCTCTCTGCAGCCTAATCCTAAAACTACCCATAGACTTCCAACACTAAAACTCTCCATAGACTCCCCTGTAATACTCACCTTTCCAGAGGTTCTGTGGTGGTTTCTGAATAATTGGGTAAGTATGTTGGCAATTAATAATTACCCAATAAGTCTAATTAGTCTAAATATGGCTTATTTTAAGCTTATACTAGGTAAAAATGCAAGCTAAGTTTCTGTGTCTTTTTTGTTTCAGATTTATAGTCAAAGTTTCGGAGTTGGTCAGGCTCACAGGCATTTTTTAGTCATGCATACAACACACAGAAAGACTCCCATTATGAGAGTAAAAATGCCATAAAATTTAATGTAATACTAAGTCCCTTGAAAAATCATGCAGTAATACTAAAAAACACAAATAAATTATAAAAGATAAATCCAACCAGGAAGCTTTTCACAAAAAGCTAAATCTATCAATGTATCCAGAACACTGCTGATAACAAGTCCAATTGTTACGGTCTCCAGGGAAGTTTCTTACCAAGGCCAGGTATTCAATAGAGCCCCTGATGGTGGAGATAGGCTTGGCTGCTGGAACCTGATAGGTCACGGCCCTCGGCAAGAGCCTCCAAGGAGAACCTGTAGCGAAGGTGCCTGAACAGGAACCGATTCACAATCTGGAACCCTTGCACAACAAAAGATAAACAGGAACCTTTGCTAACCAAAGAGTAGATAGGACAAGTATACAGGCTGAAAACTTGCAAGCATGCAAGATAGCAGACTGGAACCCAAGCATACAAGATATCAGACTGAAACCCACATACAGAATACAGATAAGAATGATATACCAGATATATGCTGGATATGCACAGATATGGAACAGGTAGCAGACAGGGCCTCCCAGGGACACCTGAGTAACTGCAGGGTGGATTAAACAGGAGACAAACTGGTAACAAGATGAGGATAACAGCGGGTGTGACTGGAAATGGAACACAACACACTGCAAGCAGGAGAGCAGAATCTGATAGGCTGATTCGCGCTCACATACACACCGAGAGATGAAATACAGTGGAGATGGTAAACACCGGAGAGAACTCACAGGAAAAGACACAAGGAGAGATGAAACGCACCAAGTGTATATAACAACGGAGGGAGCCTGGAACCTGGACTCTGCACGCTGGGAGATGACAAACACAGCGGCACACACACACACACACACACACACACAACAGAAAGGAGCAATGCCAGTTACAGGTAGTGAGAGGTGGAAAACTTATGATTCAATTGGCAGAGAAAGTTACACTGAACCGGCCTGAGACCACAACTGTCAGCGCGAGTATCAAGCTACTCACACTGCACACTACAGACAGACAACAGGGCAGACAACAGAGACAGAAAGGGAGGGCACAGAGCATAACATGATTTAAGGCAGGAGCACAAGGAGAACATGATCAGCACAGCAGGCAAACGCAAGAACATCAGACGCTATAGCCGACAATGAGGCTTTCTGGGCTCAGGCTATTTTAAGTCCACTCCTCCAATCAGCTGCAGAACTCAAGCAGACCTAATTGATTAACTAGCAGCTGAGGGAAACAAGGCACATAGAACCCAGACAGGGAACTTCACATCATAGTTACGTTCTGCTGCAGAAAACTTTTTTGAGAAGAAGGCACAGGGATGCAATTTGGAGTCCTTAGGGTCTTTATGAGAGAGGACCACTCCAGCTCCCACATCAGACATGTCTACCTCCACCACAAATGGTAGACCAGGGTTAGGGTGACACAGGACAGGTGCGGTAGTGAAAGCTTTATTCATATTCTGGAATGCTTGTTTAGTTTTTTCCAGGATCTGCCCCTTTTTTGGTCAGGTCAGAGATTGGGGCTATGATGGTGGAGAAGTCAGTAATAATTTTATAAGCCTGGAATCTCTGCACCGTTTTCAGGTTTTAAGGTTGCACCCACTCTACTATAGCCTTGACTTTGTCAGGATTCATTGAGAAGCCATGTGGGGAGATCACATACCATAGGAACCCCAAATTCATATTTTTCCAGCTTTGCAAATAAGTGATTCTCCCACAACTTCCTGAGGACTTGGCAGACATGCTCCTAATGAATCTTCACGGATGGTGAGTATTTGAGAATGTCATCTAAATATACCACAATGAATTTCCCCAGGAAGTCACAGAGAATGTCATTAATGAGGTCCTGGAAGACCGCCAGTGCTTTACACAATCCAAATGGCATAACAAGATACTACTCATAGTGTCCCGAGTGTGTGTTATAGGCGGTCTTCCATTCGTCATCTTCTTGTATCCGCACCAAGTTGTACACAATCCCTACAGGTTAATCTTAGTATATTTTAATATCTTATTCCCCTTATTACTTAGTATATTTTTATATCTTAGTATATATTATGTCTTGGCCACTTTAAGTTGGTTAAATAAGTCTGTGATTACCAGGAGTGGGTATGACTTGCGTACTGTGATGCTGTTAAGTCCCGGTAATCAATGCAGGGCTGGAGTGATTCATCATTTTTGGCAATGAAGACTAAGAAGGAGGGATGAACCCCTTCTTGAGGTTCTCCTGTATGTACTCCTCCATGGCTGTGGCTTCTGGTTTAGCCAAGGAGAAGAACCTACCTTTGGGTAGTTTGGAGTTGGGGATCAGGTCAATAGCACAGTCATAAGGCCTATGCGGGGGCAAATGATCTTTACTTTGTTTCCATGAATTCAGCACACTGGACGGGTAGCCCTTCTGGCACTGGTGTTATGTTTCTGATTGAGAGTGACAGGCAGGTGAAGGAAAATTGTGAACCCCAACTGATAATATCCTCTTTGTCCCAGTCAATGAGGAGATTGTGTTTCTGGAGCCAGGGGTGTCCTAGGATGATTCCTACAGATGGACAGGAGATAATGAGAAATTCCAACAGTTCAGTATGGAACCATGTGGGTCTGGATTCATCCACCTGTCAATGGTTTTCTGTCTAGACCGAAAGCGGGCACAGGGATTGCCAATGGTTTGATTAGGACCCCCAGTTTCAAGGCAAGATCATTGGGCTGGATCCAGACCTATGGGCGCCTTAAGGCCACCCGAGGTCTGTACGGCCACCATCGTAGCGGGGAGTGCATGCCCCATGCACTCCCCACTGTCGGGCTTAAATCTGGACACTTACGTGGCCAGATTCCTACCCTAACGTATACGATCAGCTATGTGGCCTTGCGGCCGCAAAGCTGATCATAGCGGGGCTTCCTCCTCCCCGTCCCCTAATTTGCTTGTCTATCTCGACCTTGACGGCTGAGATACGGCATGCATAAAGGGGGGGTAAGCCCCCTTTACGTAACAGCAGGCGACCGTAACTATAGTTATGGCCGTCGGCCCTTACGGCGGCGTATGAAGGTTGTGCGTATGCGCACAACCTTCAAAACAGGGGAATTGCAGCCGAGCTGGCTGTAATTCCCCGGGCGGCCGTTCCTCTGGATCAGGCCCATTGTACATAAAATTTCCAGCTGTCCCGCTGTCCACAAACGCTGTCATCTGGTCTTTGGGGTGCGCAGAGTAACGGGAACAATCAAGGAGTTTTGCGAAGAGAGTAGAGCGAGAATTCCAGCCGGACCTCTTCCTCGACCTACGTACCTTTAACGTTTCAATGCGTAGCATATTTACGCTTTCCTAATTACTATGCACTGCCCTAGGCACTCCCCTCGGTTGTACGTATTTTTGCCGTTTTATGCTTTCCAAACCCTACCTTAACTTTTCCAAGCGTAACTACTGTCAGCTGTAATGGCTGCACGTACTTACACGCCTAAGCACACCCATACTGTACAATTTAAATGCTTTACCCCAACTATGAAGCGTAATTATGGGTGTCATATGTCTGGCACACCCCTTCATCCGTAGTTACGCTGTTGATCGTAGGCTCGTAAATACGTTCAGAGTTTCAGCTCGTAACATCTGCCGAGTGTATGCACAAAACTTTCAAAATAGTGTTTTACGACTCCGGCTAGCGTTAGTATGCTAGTGGTCGTAGCACTAGATCTGGCCCAAAGCCCCAAGGTGCGACGAGCTTCTCCTGCTGACTGCAGAGGCTGCATCAGCTTATCTTCTGACTGGGCCTCCTGGACTGTGGGAACAGATTCGGAGCTCGGAAAGGAGCCCTGTTCTGCTGGCCACTCCTTGAGGCGTCGGTCAAGGTTGATGGCCAGGCACATAAGGTCCTTCAATGACTCAGCCACAGGATACTGCACCAAGGTGTCCTTGGTGCAGTAAGTTTAAAAAGCAATAGTTATTTTATTAACACCCTTAAACAACAATAAGAACAATTAAAAATACATGTTAAAACATAAGTTGACACAATTTTCAACACTGTTACTGACACCAACATCTAAAAATAGATGTTATATAAATTAATTGCACTAATTCACAATGGATGATTAGTCAACTGTGTGTGAGTTCATAAATCCAATCTCTAAATAGAGTGCATTAAATATTTTCCCAAGGTGGCTAAATCTGGGTGGCTGTTGTAGATTAATGCAAGTGGCACAGTACAGTGAGACAAAACAATAGAATCTTTATATTCCCTTTTCAGGGAATCAGCTTGCCGAAGAAACACTCTTTTTTTAGTTCAATATGCGACTCATTCAATTGCTGCCTCCAATTCTAATAATAAGTTGCAGAAGCTCGGAACTTATAGCTCCCATCCGGTCCGGAAGCTCCTGGAGCCCGATCTAAGGTAAGCACACCATAAATATTCAGGGATGTTCATTTTCCAACAGAAAAATATTTATCAAGTTTTCTTATATTGAAGATAAGTGTTAACTTTAGACAAAGCACTAAGATTTAGGATCCGGATCCAGACTTCCACAAAAGGGGTGTTTACTGATCACTAGGATCGTGCGCACATGCTGCCTTTTCAGTATGGATCTGGATCAGTGCTCGAAGTGGCCGGTATACGGCGTTATGGCGTTATGGTATACCCCCCACTTTATTTGTTTCCACCCAGCCTTATTGCCCCTCCTTCTGTCCCCACACAGTTATTGCCCCTCTATATGTGTCCATTCAGCCCTATTGCCCTTTTCATGTCCAGCTTCCCACTCCCCCAGTTCAAATTCCCATTCCCTAACTACTTTCTAAAAGAGCTATATATATTAAACTTACCTTTTCTGTGTCTTCCGGCTCTCTCCTCTTTGGCGCGTGCTCTGCAGGCTAATGACGCTTGCGTGACCTTAGGTCACGTTTGCGTCCTCTCCTCTGATCAGAGCTGCGGCTTTTTTAAGATTCTATGAGCGGCTGTATTTTTACTCAGTGCGGTCTCACAGAAATGATGGTATGCCATAGCGCCGTATAGCATACCAGCTCACTTCTCATTTCTCCGCCGAGAGCCAGTGACAGAGCGGGCTGTGCTATGCACAGCCCGCTCTATGCACTAGTCTTATTGCCCCAAAGAGGGGGCAATAAGACTGGGTAAACTGAAGGAGGAGGCAATGAGGCTGACTGCACACAAATAAAGTTGGGGCAATAAGGCTGGCTGGACACAGGAAGGACAATAAGGCTGGGTGGTCACTCATAAAGAGGGACTATAACACTGGATGACCATTGATAGAGGGCAATAAGACTGTTTAGACAAACAAATAGGGGACAATAACGCTGACTGGACACAAATAAAAAGGGGTCAATAAGGGTGGACACACATAAAGAGGGGGGCAATAAGAATGGCTGGAAACAGAAGGATGGGACAATAAGGCTGACTGGGGGAACCAACAGAAGGAGGGGACAATAAGGGTTACTGGACAGAAATAAAGAGGGAGCAATAAGGCTGGCTGGACAAAGAAGGAGGGGCAATAAGGTTGGGGGACACTCACAAAGAGGAGGCTATAAGACTGTCTGGTGTCAGGCCCCATCACTTGTCCGCCGCTTGCCTCCGTTTGCCCGCTAATTCTCTTACCTCTGGATGCACCTCGCTTCTCTCCTCTGTCGGCTGGTCTCTGGCTTCCGGCTCGCGCTGCTGACATCTCCCTGGCAACCATGACGCACATTCCTCCAGACTGTCGGGCGCAGTGTCTGAAGCGTCCTGGTTGCCATAGCGCTGTCCTATCCCTTCCGTTGGCGCAATCTCTGCAATCATCTGATCCTGGTTTAAAGCTCTCTCTCTCACAGCAGACGCTGGTTATAGATTCTCTGCCTACGTTTCTGTGCCAGTCTGTATCTTTCTCTTTTGCCTTGTGCCCTCTGCTTCTGATTGTTGAGAGTCCAGTTCATTCCTGCCCAGTTCCTTTCCTCATTAACCTGTTGTGCGCCAGTCCCTTTTTCTCTCTCCTTAGTGTTTTATCTTACTGTTTGTACCTGACCTTCCCTGACTGCCTGTTTACGTTTAACCCCTTAGGGGGTTTTCCTGTAGCTGAGTGTGTGAGTGAAAGTCCTAGTTTGTACTGTACGTCCAGTCCGTCCTGTCACTCCCATCTTGTCCTATTGTCCGTTTAGTGTTTTTTATATTGTCCCAGTGTAGTCTCTTCTGACCGGCCTGTTACCCATTCATCCTGTCTTATCGCTATTTTCTCACTTTTTCTTCTTATTCATCTCCCGGGTATTCTCTGAAGGTGCGTGGCCTGACGAGTCGTACCAGCTCCAGTCTATTCCCTCATCAGGGGCTCTGGCAAAAACAGCGACAGACATCAGTGTTCGCAAACCGGTGAGTTTACCCGTTCTTACTTTTCTATCTCTCTGGTCACCTCAGTTCCCTGTTGGGGTAAACCCAGGGTACCATAACAGCTGGCCACAAAGAAGGAAGGGACAATAAGGCTTATTGGACACACAAAAGGAAGGGCGATAAGGTTGGTTGGACTCTTCCGCCCCCTAGAAACAGCCCTATGGGGAGCTATCATAGTTTTTCCCTAGCGGTAACCATATCCTTTAATTAAACATGAAGCGTTCAGTCTAGAAATCATACTCACATGACATGTACACAATGTAATTACTCATTGTTGACCTGTTTACTTTGCCAAACTCAAGACATATCTGGTGCTGAAATTTCCATACCCTCACTAAATTTCCACTTTGAGCACTAATCAGGATCCTATGAAACTAGATTTCTTGTAGCTTTCTAATGGCAGAGTAAGATGGGGCAGGATGCAGAAATCCAGTATACTTGGAGGGAGAGGAAAAGTATATAAATTGTACAGTGAGGGCTTGCTAAACACCCTCCTGTGTATCCGGACATCTGAGCCACCCCCCCTTTAATTCAGAATGGGACAGAAGTTTAAGGTAATGGGGCTGGATCCAGATTTAAGTAAGTGTTTGAAATGAGTTACTCCTGGGCTAAACCATGTTGATTGCAGGGGGAGTCAAGTTAATTGTATTCTCTGCATGCAGGGATATATCTTTGAATTGCTTACTGCACACAAATACTGACCAGCTTTACTATTACACTGTTATTTAGACTTGGGATAAGAAACATCACCTCTCAACTCTAATACTATTTGCAACAGATGAAATATGACTCCCCTGCAATCAACATGGTTTAGCCCAGGCGTAACAAATTTCAAGCACTTACTTAAGTCTGGATCCAGCCCATGGTGTGTAATTTGAGGGGAGAGGTAGGCTGAAAGCAATGAGGATCTAGGATTGTGATAAAAAAATAGCAATTGAATTCTGTACATTAACAGAAGCTATATGTTAAGCAAAACCACAAGGAGAGGGGTGAAGGGGAACATTCAGTTAGAATAGAATTTTACTAACTCCTAAATCCCACCCCTCCCTCCCCAAGTCCTTACCCCTTTTATGATAGCCTCTTACCTTTACCCTGTAATGGCTGAAGCATACAATATCCAATCGGTTGCTTATAGGCCCTCATTTCTAAGCCACATTTGATATTCTTAAGCGATTGTCTCTGCATACTAAGATTAAAATTAATTCCACATAGTTTTGCCAAGTGGTAACTTTACACTTTTTTACCTCTTTTTGTAAACCTTTGGTTCTTGTAACCCTGGTACCTTTGACCCCTTGATCCCCCGGAACCTATGATCCCACTGCTATTAATGGACACTACTGAGGCAAGATGACTCACAAGAATTCAGGTAAAATGCCGCTAAGTTTTTTTAGGTAGATAAATGTGTTAGGCCTTTGCAGGTAGTTAAGGAATAACCACAAAATTCTGTGCTTAAAATATAGTTAGATGATGATGCCTCTATAGGATGGACTCCAGCTGCTTGACCTGGGGTGACTAGCCCCTAACATTCAAAAACAAAATAAAATCTAAAACACTATCAGCTGGTAACTGGAAAAGGCAGTGAGAAAACAACTCACTGATAACAATAACCCCTAATATATGAATCCAAAATATAATATTGATACAAGAAAAAGTCTCAGAGGTTAAGAGAACAATGGTTAAATATAAGGGGTGTCTTGGCTGGTTGTAGTGGTATTTATAATCCAACAGGTGGGGAGTAATAATTATAGATGATAACAATAGGCAAGAATATTATAATGAATGGTAATCCAAAGAGTCCTGGAAATCCTTAGCTGTGGAATGCAGCCATAATAATTGTCTCCAGGTAGAACAGTGGAAAACTGAATTGTGAGCTATGATATGTAACAATTAATAAGTCTCCTAGAAATGTAACAGCTCCGTAAATCAATATAAAGTGT
Organism: Limnodynastes dumerilii; assembly: GCA_011038615.1. NCBI lineage: Eukaryota > Metazoa > Chordata > Amphibia > Anura > Limnodynastidae > Limnodynastes > Limnodynastes dumerilii. The sequence goes on along the minus strand of WWET01005388.1, from coordinate 18,168 downwards.
TACTTGCCAGAATTATACCAAAGCTTTCTCCCATCCTGCTGGAATGAAACCACCGAGTGTGCAATACTGATAGTGGAGGTGGTTTACAACATAGAGAGTAGGCGCTTTCACGCCGGCATCCACGGTTTCCACAAATGAAGCAGGCACCGATCCTCTGCCAGCAAGGCATGGCTTAGCAGATGTACTTCAGACGCTCTAGGTATCGTCTGTATTTAGATAAAGCTCCAGCACACTCCCATATGAAATATGTCAAAACCAGCCAGAGGGTTACCAATTCTCATTCAAACACCAGCTGATCCAGCCTATTTTGCGTTTCTCCACATGGGTTTCATCAGAGAGTATATGGATAAGGTAGTTAAGAACACTAGGTCATTGCAAGTAGTTAAGTGTGCTGTCCTTGTAGGCTTCTAAGGATGATAGTGAAAGTCAATAATTGTTGGTAGTGGGCTCTAGGCCCTGTTTTGGTAGAGAGTGCAAGGCACTTTCTTTTAGAAGGTGACAGGCTCAGGTTTTTAGTGAAAACTAGAAACTGTTTGCTGAAGGTCACTGGGACCTCAGTAGTAAAATTTGGGTGCAAATTCCCAGAAGGACATTGAGCATGGGGAAGAGAGTCCCCAGAGGTAAGTACTGTCTCTTGCAGATGAGACACAGGCAAATACTGTACATTGTCAATAAAGGTGACAGCTTGGGTTGTGTGAGTGTGTGTGTTAGTGTCTTGTTCCCTCATGAAACATGAAAATGAAACATATTTGAGCAGGCTGGGTTCTGCCTGTTTGCCAGAGCAATTGGAGGACCATTGGTGAAAAATGGGGGTTTGAGATTGTGATGTTTCCCCTGTTCTCTTCCTACAGGTTTTGGGTGTGTGCTTGATGTGGTGTTAAGTGTTTTATTTCTCTTGTAGGCTCTGATAGAGTAGCGCATCTGACACCAGGGGCCCGATTCTCGGTTACTGTCGACAGGTTAATTACTTACAGCATGTACATAATTCCCCTGTCTGGAAGGTTGTGTGCATGCACTCCCCACTTTGAGAACGTCCATAATGACCTTGCACGCCCGTAAGCCGCACGTAGGTCTGAATCCGGCCCCAGGAGAGGACAGCGGGACTGCTCCACAGTATTTACAAGGATCAGTTAGGTAGAGTGGGGCTAAAAGATTTATTTTTCTTTGTAGGTACACCCTATAGCTCTGCCCACCTGCCTCTTACATAATCCTGAAATCTGTTTCACAAATATGTCCAAAACTGAGGATAAGGTTAAATAAGAAATTCAGCCTTAGCCACATTGTTATACAGGAAGTTAAGTTATTTGTAAAAAAGAGATTGGGAGTGGGTTGGGGTTTGGGTGAGCTGGAAGGGTGTATGGTGATAAAAGGTATAAATGTGACTTCCAAATGATTGTTCTATGTTTTTTTATTTGATTTGTTTCCCATCTTCCTTTGTTAGGATGTGTTTACTTAACATGTCTCTTTCCTGTTCATATGGAGCATAGGTTGGCAGAAGAGGTAGACGTGTCACCATAGAATTTTTGTGCAACAGGGAATGTGTTTATCACATATCTGTTTATCAGAGGCGCACCCTTCTTGTAGAAGTTAGGTCGTCGGTCACATGATGTGATTCTGGTTTTCTTTCCTCCATGATGATGAAGTGTGCAACTGAATAAATGGATCTGGGGGGCCAGATTTACTAAGCTGTGGGAAAGGTAAAGTGGAGATATTGCCTATAGCAACCAATCAGATGCTAGCTGGCAATTTCTAGCATGTAATAGGAAAGTGACAGCTAGAATCTGATTGGTTGCTCTGTGCAACATATTCACTTTTCCTTTCCTGCAACTTAAATAAATATCGCCCGGATATTAGTCTGGGAGGTTTGGAAGCAGCTTTCCACAATGGATGTTGATGTTTTAATATTTCAGGCATGCCCAACTGCTATCAGTGCCACCTGTTTTTACCCTAAATGTTATAGTCAGTCCAATCCTCTCATTTTAATTAATAAATTTATGTCCCCTTTTAAAATCCTATTCAATTGTTTGAGTCATTATGTCAGTGTGGATATTGTGAGGTGTGAGTAAGGAATCTATTGTTGATTGTTTAAAAAAAAATGGTGGTTTGTGGATTGGTTACTAGGGAGGAGATATGTAAGTTTTAATACAGTAATTACTAAAATCTTATCTAAGGGAAAAGAAATAATAAATTATTATCCACTGTTTTGAATTATATGCAAATTTCCATAAATTACTATTTCATTTTTAGTTTTTGGGTTTTTTATAAGGAAATGTTACTTATATTTTATACTAGATTGCATTTAATCTATAAATACATGTAAGTACTGCAAATTATTCATAATATTGGTGCAGGAGACATTTACAATGCAAATTATGCAGCACTCAGGTGAATTACTGGCATAATTGGTACTCTTCTAACAGATGTTTTTATGTTGTACAAAAAGGGCAGCTTCACATAACCGAGTGGGGTTTACAGTAAGGTCAACCAAAATAAATAATGTCCCATTTATTTCAACAGGGATCTTATCATATGTCTAAAATAATGCAAATTGAAATTGAACATCAAGCAGATCTTTCATTGATATAAATATTTTTTATGCTTTATCTACAGAACTTCATTACATAGACATCAGCATACTATTTTAAATATTTAAGACTAAGTGATAATAACTGATAACTTTTTGGATTTTGAAAGAAAGATGGAGAGTTAAGGACTTTAATAAGCAGGGGCAGGGACCAAAAGATTGTGTGGTGAGTGCAGAATGTATTGAACATCTTATAAGTAGAGTAGTGTGAGTCTTCATTATTGTAAAAGTAATAAAACTATTGCATTATGCTTTGTCATACTTTTCTATACTGCAGATAAATTACATGGGAAGACTGTATCTACTTTATCACCATTTGCATACTGACCAAATCAGCACAGTAATTATGAAACCACACACATTTTTATGCTGTAAATTTGCTTTTTGTAGTTTAAATAATAACTTAGGCCCTGATTCAGAGATTGAAAATAAGAGAGGAAAGTTACTCCTGGGCAAAATTATGTTGATTTCAGGGGGAGTCAAATGAATTTTATTCTATGCATGCAGGGAGAATACTTTGCTTTTGCTTACTGCACACAGATACTGACCAGCTTCACTTTTATACTGGTATTTAGACTTGAACTGGGAAACATCACCTTTCAACTCTAATACTGTTTACAACAGATGAAATATGACTCCCCCTGAAATCAACATGGTTTTGCCCAGGTGTAACTTTTCTCTCTTAATCAAACTCTGAATCAGGGCCTTATACTTTTACTAAAATATTTATCCACAGGTCTGGATCCACAGGTTTGCATTTGAGAATTGGAAAGAGGGACAATATTTTATGACCTGGTAGAGAGGGTGTGTCTTGTACCACCCAGTGGGTGTGTCTGGGAAAGTGGGTGTGTCTTGCACCGCCCAGACCAACGGGTCTAGTGCCTGCCCCTTTTATTTTACAACCATCCATATGTCTGCCTCTTATTATTAGGCCTACCATCCATGTCTTCCCCTTAAGTCCAGCCTTCATTGTCTGCCCCTTATGTCCAGCCTCCATTGTCTGCCCTTTATGTCCAGTCTCCATGTGTGCCCCTTATGTCCAACCTCCATTTTCTTCCCCTTATTTCCAGCTTCTTCAGTTACTTACCTTTTTAGTCTTCTCCCTTCCTCCGCAGTGCTCTATGGCTGCGTCATCCTTCTGCTGCTGCGTCTCCCCATCTGCGGTCACGTGGTGCGGTACTGGTAATACGGGAGCCCTGTAGAACCAAATCTGTTTGTAGAATGGCAGTGATCGCATAGGTTCAGTCACTGCCATTCACAGTAACAGGTTTGGTCCTACAGGGCTCCTGTAGGAGCCCTGTATTACCTGTACTGTGCAGTGTAAAAAAAAAAAACACAACTCTGTCCCGAAAGTGTGATCTCTCAGGACAAGTTGTGAGGTGGGCGGGACAGCGGGACAGTCCCCCGAAAGCTGGACTGTCCCGCTCAAATCGTGACAGTTGGGAGGTCTGGGTTCGTACGATTGCCCACGCAAAGGGCCTGATCCAGAGCTACGTTTCCATTACATTTCCTAACGCAGCGTATTTACTATGCACTCCTCTTGGCACTCCCCTCGCATGTACATACTTTTGCCTTTTTACACTTCCCAAACCCTACCTTAACTTTACACAGCAAAAGTACTGACATATGTATATGCAGCACGTACTTACGTACTTAAATGCCTCACCCCGCCTCCGAAGTGTAATTACAGGTGTCATATGATTGGCACACCCCTTCATTCATAGTTATGCTGAAGATACGTGACTGGCCCATACGCTCGTGCACGTTTATACACCCGGGTGTGGATCCAGTCTATTATTAGAAAATGACTCAATGTTGAATTACAGAGGCAAGTATGTATCCATTCATGGGGGAAGTGAGGGAAGTCTGGGATTATTGGACCTCATCCAGACTTAAGGTCATATTCTGCATGTTAACCTCCAAGACGGAGAATAACATATGGAATTTGGTATCCTGTATTCCGTATAGTGCACTCCCCCTGGACTCCCCTCGTACATTCGAGCTATCTGCATCCAGAACACTAACTTAAAATTTCCACATGGGGAAGGCTTACTATATGATTGGCGTTCCTATCCCACCCACCATGCATATCTCGTACACATGGTGAGTGGACCTGCTCCACCTGTGGAGAGTGAATTTCCACATGGAATGCAGCATCAGAAGGCTGTGTTACATACTGTCACTGACAGGTGACTTACTGCCTTCATTAATTCTGGATCCAGCTCTTTGTTTTGATACGGTCATTGGTGATATGATATAATGAGGATCAAGAGGCTTCCAACTACTACAGAACATATACATACAATAGAAAGAGGAAAAGGATGCTGGTAGAAATGGTGTTGAAAACTCGCTGCAACCAATGAGACCAGAGCGCAGTGTTTTTATAGCAAATGAAGATGTGTCTGCTATGAAAAAGGGTGTAATTTACTGTCCTTTCAGCTGCAGATTCTGGACAAAGATGGATGGCTTTTTATCTAGTAGTGATACACACATTAATACAAGTCATGTAAATGAGCTGTTGGGCAGCCAGAAAATCATTGTTTCCAAGGAGAAAGTAGGTTTTTCAAATTAAAGACCACAAACAAGAAAAGGGCGATTTCAGCACATTTTGTCCTATCAAACACCAAGTAGCAAATCTGTCAAGTCAGAGTAATCCCTGTTTATTATCAAAATAAATGTGTTTTACTGCACTGACCAAGGGAACCAGCTGTAGAGCCATTCTTGTCAGTAAGCAGTGGTATAGCATTAGATGGAGTGTTCAGTTGAAGTGAAGCTACTTTGGCAGCACAACTTACTAACAGCTTCATAACGTTTATGAAGACAATAATGGAGCATACTGAGACCAAACTAATGTCATGTAAAAGGTCACATACTGTGTGACTGGTCAGTATATGAAGATGTAGACTGTGAGCTATTGTCACATTACAGTCAATTCTCCCAACACCTAATAACACTCAAAATAAATGTTCCTGTTTTATTGCTTAAACTATTGCAGGAAGCATAGAAAGTAACAGCAGATAAGAGCCAAACAGTCCATCCAGTTTACCCAGACTGACTGACAATACTGACCCTAGAGCCTATTGGACCTTCAATTTAGTTTAAGATTTAGGAAAGTTTAAATTTTTCTACTGTGTTAGAATCAACCTATTCACATGGGAGGCTATTTCACTTATCAAATACCCTTTTAGTGAAGTAATATTTAGTCTCATTTCCTCTAAGCCTAGCACCTTCTAGATTTAATAAGCATGCTTTATTACATCTCTTTGTTTCAAAAATGCCACTTTTTTTTACCTGGCTAAAACTCTTAATATAGCCGAATACTGCTATAAAATCCCCCCTCTCCCTCCTCTGCTCCAAATTATACATATTTACTCTTGTCTTTCATCATATGATTTGTGACATGTCATGCACCATTTTATTTGCCCTATTCAACACAATTTATCCCATTGTATTCAAAGTGAAAACTAGCCATAGTGTGAGATTAATACTATTCTCTTTCTGCTACTAATCCTCTCCCTATACAACCACTTGCCTTTCCTATTGCTTCATTATATTGCTTGGCTATCTTTAAGCACATGAAATAGTGACTCCAATTTTTTTTTTTGCATTTGAGGCATAGACGGCAATTGCCACATTCTAGTCTATCTAGATCATCAATAATTTTGTTTACCTTTCCTGGTGTGTCTACCCTGTTATATATCTTTGTGTCATCTACAAAAAGGCTTAGTTTCTCCTAAATATCATATGTAAGGATTTACCCTCACTAGCCAGCATGGCATTTATTGTTGTTTGTGAATTTTAGTACCACACATACCCAGAAAACATGAGTAGGTAGACATGGGAACCTCATGACTAAATGGCAAGTAAACAGTGGTAGTAGACATTCCAACATCAGGTCAAGCAAATATGCAATTGTTACAGCTTTAAATCAGACATGTCAAACTCAAAAGATTAGGTGGGCTGCATGAAAAATAAAAAATCTCAGATGCAACTTTTTCTCCAGCTCCTAATAATTCCACATTCATATGTCTCCAACTCACAGTAATTCTCCATTCATATGTCTCCAGCTTCCTCAGTATCCCCATCATGTGTCTCCAGCTCCCAGTAACTCACCATCATGTGTCAGCAGCTCCCGGTATCCCAAATCATATGTCTCCTGCTCCCCAGTATTCACCATTCATATGTCTCCAGCCCCCAGTAATTCCTCATTCATATGTCTCCAGCTCCCAGTAATTACCCATTCATATGTCTCCAACTCCCAGTAAATCCCCATTCATGTCTCCAGCTCTAAGTAATTCCCCATTCATATGTGTCTATCTCCCAGTAATGCCCCATTCATGTCTCCAGCTCTTAGCAAATCCCCATTCATGTTATCAGCTCCCAGAAATTCGCCATTTATATGTATCCAGCTTCCAGCAATTCCTCATTCATATGTCTCCAGTGTCCTCAGTATTCCCCATCATGTCCCTCCTGGTTCCAGTATCACCCATCAGTATCCCCCATCATGTGCCTCCAGCTCACAGTATCCCCTAAAATGTGTCTCCAGCTTCCAGTATAACATATCATATGTTTCCAGCTTCCAAATATTCCCCATTTATATGACTCCAAATCCTGAGTATTCCCCATTCATATGTTTCCAGCTCTCAGTTATTCCCTATTCATATGTCTCCAGCCTCCTCAGTATCCCCATCATATCTCTTCAGCTTCCAGTATCACCCATCATGTGTTTTCAGCTCCCAGTATCCCCCATCATGTGTCTCCAGCTCCCAGTATCCCCATCATGTTTCTCCAGTTCCCAGTATTCCCCATCATGTGTCTCCAGCTCCCAGTATTCCACATCATGACCCTGATTCAGAGATTGAATATAAGAGAGAAAAGTTACACCTGGGCAAAACCATGTTGATTTCAGGGGGAGTCAAATTTCCTGCTGTTAGCCGATGCAGCAGTTATACTGGACAGCTGAAAAGGGTTTTGCTATCAGCTGTCCTGTTCAAATGCTGCTGCGGCTGATAGCAGTCCATTTTCCGCTGGACCTACCTGTGTGAGATGGAGATGAAAAACTAAAGCTTTTGGGCCGCGAGTTTGACATGCCTGATGTAGATAGTAACAATGGGCCAGATCCAGAGCTACGACTGCGAGCGTATTTACGCTCGCCGTGGTAGTAAAGACGCTGTTTTGGATGTTCTGTGCATGTGCGCCGCAAATGTTATGACCAGAAACTGTGATCATACTTACGAGCCATGGCTCATCAGCGCAACTACAGACGAAGGGGTATGCCAGCCATATGACACCCGTAATTACGCTTCAGAGGCGGGGTGAGGCATTTAATTGTAAAGTATGAGCATGCTTAAGTGCGTAAGTACATTACGGCCGACAGCAGTTACGCTTTGAAAAGTTAAGGTAGGGTTTGGCAAGCGTAAAATGGCAAAAATACTTACGACCGAGGGGAGTGCCCTGGGGGAGTGCACAGCAATTACGAAAGCGTAAATACGCTATGCATTGAAATGTAACACAAGCATAGGTCTGGATCTGACCCAATGACCGCTTCACTGATGTACTGTGTCATAAATGCTACAAAAATAGGCTTTCTATAAAGGTACATACAACAATGTTTTGTATTAACCTGCTTTAAAACACAAAATAATGCAAAAAAAAAAAAAAACAGAAACCATTTAGAAAAGAAAGCAGCAGCCCTACTGAAAACCTTACTTTAGTTTTAAATGAATAAGCAGTGCAGGATGAAATGTAATTAAAATTCTAATGAAGTATCAACTTCAAAATTGATCTCATCACAATTTACCAACAACCTATTCTATATCAGTTTAAAAGCATTTTGAAGTTCTTAATTACATTTTGGACATACTATGAAATGAAGGTGTCTTACCAATCATTGATTCCAATGCAACAACATACTGATGTATTGGAAACATTGGATTTATATACATGTGCTGGACTTTAATGAGTACTAAGCTGTTATCGACTTTTATCATAGGGCTTGATAATCACCTGTAATTTGTCATCCCTGACATTCTCTGCTTTTTGGGGGATGGTGTCGCAGACACATTAGTCTTATGCACAGTACTTCTTTGGATTGAAACCAGTGGAACATTACGCTGTTACAAGACAGTAGGACAGTTTCCCAAAATCAAATATTCAGCAGACTGAAGTGCTCTACTTTTCCTTCCTATATCAATAATGGGCTGGATCCAGGTTTAAGTAAGTGCTTGAAATTAGTTACTCCTGGGCTAAACCATGCTGATTGCAGGGCAGCAGCTGCTCCTCTTAGGTCAAGGAGGTTGTCACCAAACCCCCCAAAACTAAGTCACTCAAAGTAATGGTAGATACAATATTTAGTATAAAATTCCTGATGTCAGTGCGCTTGCAGGTACAATGTCAGACACAACATCGTTCAAAGAAGTATACTCTTGTCTTCTCTGTATACTTGATCTTTCTTCTTCACTTCAATGATTACTCAGAAAGAAAGAGAGAAAACTCTAGTGTAACACTGTAAGATCTCCATAAACATACAGACAATGAAGATATCCCACTCACATTTTAGATGTCTTGTCATATGGCATATAAAACCCTTCTTTCTCCTTCCGTCTTCCAGATATAACCTCTGTGTACCAGAAAAATATACAAAGAGAGGACTCCTCTGGTGTATTGCTGTATTCCATATGTCTTGTTACCCAGCGTGTATAATCAATTTTTTCATCCTCCTCTTAAGCTTCCAGACTCAGAAAAAAGAGAAGAAGAAAACCTCCTGGTGCAATACAGGTAAACAGAGAATTAATCTACTCACATTCCATATATCTTGTCACCCTAGCGTATATAATCAGTTCTTTCCTCCCCCTCTTAGGTTTCTAGACTCCGATGTACTGTAAAAAACTTAAAAGTCATTACAGCAAGAATGGAGTGTAATTCAAGGCTTCATTTAGCTCTTTTGGTGAAACTCAGTTGATGCTAAAGATCCCAAAAATTTCACGTTGTAATAAATGGTTATTCAGGTCTCCATCTCTTACTTGTACTTGTATAATTTCTCTACAATAAATGCTTCCAACCCACTGGGATTAGAATTATGACGTCTAAGAAAGTGTCTTGCAACGGGGGGTCAAAGTTTTACAATGGTCCTTATCACGTTGAGTATTCTAAATTAAGCCAAAATGCTCCAATAATTGATTTTTAAATCTCCTCACTGTTTTCCCTATATTGGTGAATTGACAAGAGCAGGTCAAGCAATACACAACATATTCAGAATTGCAATTTTATATGTAGCTACATTCAGAGATATATAAAAAAAAACAAGGGTATATCACTTTAAAAGTGCTAACCAAAGCACTACAGCAGCCCTCAACCCCTAAAAGGGTCCCGACCTTAAACAACATAAAACAATATAAATAAATATTTTAAAGGGTGGAGGAAAGCACTATGGGTGTAGAATCTTTAGACACACATAATAAAATCAATAAATATAAATATCAAAATATCAAAGCGGCATACAGGTTAAAAGTCACTTAAAAAGTCTTAATTCATTTTCCTATGAAGTAATAATAACAATTATTACTTAAAAGTTTTCTTATAGGCAACCAATACCCTAGAGTCAGGGAAGGAGATTAGATGATACATAGTAAGTCCTGCTGGGACATCCGGGACATACAATCTATAAGGTATATATATATATATATGCACATCCAAAATGGAGGCCGCTACAAGTCAGTTTATAAAGTAATATACACAGCAGGTGCACAAAGCAAGGGGAATTTGCACCAAAAACACAACATGGCCTGGCACTCTAGCCACTACTCATTACTCAGTTACTAATCATGAACCTCTATCTTTAAAATAAAAGTCAGAGAATTAGTAACAAATATCTGCACGTCCCGATGGAATTAATCTATAATTTATCCAGCCGTTCTCTTAACCCAGCTGAACTATCTGTTCTATCTAAAGGTCTTTCCTTCGTCCCCTCCATCGATATGGATCCTTTAAAATGGAAAATTGACCACTATCGCCTAAATATGCAGCTTAAGCTCAAAGAACATTTTCAGCATAATGTACCAACAGAGACGGTTGTCCATCCCAAACTGTCAAGGTTTAAGGACAAATCCAACTTTGACCCGCAGACAAACAACGCCTCTATTAAGACCTTTTCTTGCCTCCTGGATGAGGCTGTTGTTAAAACCCAGCATGCCCTGCCACCCCTGAGGCACAACCTCAGTCCAGCTGAGCGATCGACGATTAGATCATTGGCCTCCTACACAGACCTTGTGATAAGACCAGCCGACAAAAGGGGTCCGATTGTCCTCCAGGATCTGTCTAAATACAAGGAAGAAGTATTCAGTCAATTGTCCGACCAAGTCACCTACCAGCCACTAGCTTCTGACCCCACACGTACTTACAAAGCTGAACTGGATGCTATTTTGCAAAATGCCACTTATCAGCAACTTATTTCTGAACAAGATAAGGATGCATTGGTAACCAAGTTCCCTTGTGTACCTATTCTCTACACCCTTCCGAAAGTCCACAAATGTCTGCAAACTCCTCCAGGCTGACCCATTATTTCGGCCCATAACTCACTATACCACCCTGTAGCAGTCCTATTGGATGCATGTCTGCAACTGTGTGTACAAGTCATGGACACCTACCTCAAGGACACCACCCACCTGCTACTTATACTGGATAAATTACCCAGATTACCACTTGACACTTTACTTTGTGCAATTGATGTTTCTAGTCTTTACACCAGTATCCCCCATGCCAGAGGTCTTGCGGCCATCAGAGCCTTTATCCAGGACAACCCTTTGTTCCAGGGCCTCCCCATCGGGCTATTTATGGAACTCCTTGAACTCACCCTTAAAAGGAACTATTTCATCTTTGATTCCAAGTTCTACTTACAAACCTCAGGATGTGCGATGGGTTCCGCTGTCGCTCCAGCATTTGCGAATGGGTTTATGTACAAAGTGGAGCAAGATCTGTTCCTCAAGAACCCCCTCTGTGAGGGGAAAATAATACTACTTACCCGCTATATCGATGAACTGCTCCTTGTGTGGTCCGGTTCTCAAGCTGAATTTGACGACCTGATGTCATCAGTCAACTCCATGGACAAGGACATAAAGTTTACACACACCAGCAGTACTAGTGCCATTGACTACTTGGACGTCCATATTTCAATCTCAGAGGGGTTACTGCATACCAGCATCCATCAGAAACCTACAGCTCGTAATACCTTACTCCTGGCGTCCAGCCATCATGCGACATCCCTTAAACGGGGTTACCATATTCCCAGGTCATCCGTATCTGTCGCATTAACAGTGACATTCACATGAGAGATCTTCAACTGGGCCAAATGGAGGACAACTTTCGTGAAAGAGGTTACCCTAATCACATACTGATGGAAGCCAGAACGAAAGCTTTATCGATTCCTCGGCAAGAGTTGCTGAAATCTATTGTCAAAGACCCCCAAACTAAAATTATCCCATGGGTCAATCACTTCTCCAGAGCCAGTCCGTTCATTAATACAGCGGTGCGCTCATTATGGCCTGTGACTCAGTCTGACCCTACTCTGCCTGCATTGAATACCACGAGAATCATGCCATGTCACATCCGAGGACGCAACCTGCGGGACCTGCTGGTCAAGACGGACATCTCCAGACTTAACCAACCCCAAGAGTCCTTGTCCTTCCTCAAAAAGCCACCCGGCTGTTACAGGTGCTTGGGATGCCGCATGATGGAACCATGTACCCATTTCTACCATCCCATGAGTGGACACAAGTACAAAATTAGACACGTCCTGACCTGTACGACCCAATTTGTTGTTTACCTACTGCGATGGCCCTGTGGAATGGTTTATGTGGGTAAGACCATTAGAACATTTCGTGAGCGGATGAACCTGCACCGTTCTGCTCTTAGGAATGCCCAAGTGACTGGTACGTCTGACCAGCCTGTCCCCCGGCATTTTTTACAGAATCGACATTTGTTATCTGATTTACGATGCACCATCATCAATCATGTCCCTGACTCTCCTCGCGGTGGTGACTGCGAATCAGCACTACTCCGTTGTGAAGCCAGATGGATTCATGTACTTGACTGTCTCTCCCAAGGGCCTTAATGAATATCTTCCCTTACATTGCTTCCTCTAAATCTTGTTGTTATTCCATCCTTTTGGTCCCCTTCCTTCCCTGCATGCTGTTTTCTTTCCTCTGATAACCTTTTTGCTAACCCTTCTGTTATCCTCCCTTTCTTGTTTGCCTCTCCTCAATCCATGTTTTTTTTTTGTCCTCCTTTTCCCTTTAACTGTAATTATTTTGCATCATCATCATTTTATTTTCATTGAATTTTTTGCATCATATTCTGTTTCTTTGTACTTCATATTCATTATCTGTGCTTGTGCCTCTACAATGCCTCGGAACCCCGTCTGCCTGCTCGCCAGCTGCTTATCCCTCTGACCCTTGACATGAATTGCATGATCATGTGCCAGCCCTGTGCTCAATTCAACCTCCGTTGTTTACGCATCTTCTGGTTGCTCAGCAACCGACACTGTACTCACACGACTGTATCTCTTGTACACTGGGCGGGAGGATTCCGGCTCCGGCACACAGCTCGCGGCTCCAACCACCTGTGGCTGGTAAGTCCTCTTCTTCTCTATATAGTGAGTCCTTGTATGTTTCATTCACATCTGTATCCCTGATGAAATTTTCATAGAACACTGAAACGTCGGATCTGCATTAAAAGCTACCTGTTAGTGTTATTTACTGAGTGCCGGCTATTTCTTCCATTTGCTGCATCTTTCATCCTGCTGGGCAACAGTGTCAGTTTATACCATTGATTGGAGTGCCGTATATATATATATAT
>WWET01005387.1:58382-75895 GCA_011038615.1 Limnodynastes dumerilii | reverse complement strand
CCCCTTTATTATTTGTCCAGGCCACCATATGCCTGCCCCTTTATTATTTGTCCAGCCTCCATATGCCTGCCCCTTTATTATTTGTCCAGCCTCCATATGCCTGCCCATGTATTATTTGTCCAGCCTCCATATGCCTGGCCCTTTATTATTTGTCCAGCCTCCATATGCCTGGCCCTTTATTATTTGTCCAGCCTCCATATGCCTGGCCCTTTATTATTTGTCCAGCCTCCATATGCCTGGCCCTTTATTATTTGTCCAGCCTCCATATGCCTGGCCCTTTATTATTTGTCCAGCCTCCATATGCCTGGCCCTTTATTATTTGTCCAGCCTCCATATGCCTGGCCCTTTATTATTTGTCCAGCCTCCATATGCCTGGCCCTTTATTATTTGTCCAGCCTCCATATGCCTGGCCCTTTATTATTTGTCCAGCCTCCATATGCCTGGCCCTTTATTATTTGTCCAGCCTCCATATGCCTGGCCCTTTATTATTTGTCCAGCCTCCATATGCCTGGCCCTTTATTATTTGTCCAGCCTCCATATGCCTGGCCCTTTATTATTTGTCCAGCCTCCATATGCCTGGCCCTTTATTATTTGTCCAGCCTCCATATGCCTGGCCCTTTATTATTTGTCCAGCCTCCATATGCCTGGCCCTTTATTATTTGTCCAGCCTCCATATGCCTGCCCCTTTATTATTTATCCAGCCTCCATATGCCTGCCCCTTTATTATTTATCCAGCCTCCATATGTTTGCCCCTTTATTATTTGTCCAGCTTCCATATGTCTGCCCCTTTTATTATTTGTCCAGCTTCCACATGTTTGATGAAGCCTAGTTCCAGCTAACCCTGCAGGCTTATAATGATACTGACTGCCCCATAAATAAAAGTTAATTAACCATTGAGCTACACAAGATGCTGACTGCACTTGGCATGCCAGGGCCCTTGCAAATGGTAGTTAGTAGAGGCCCCCAGGCAACTCACCTGTCCAGAGCAGGGCAGTGGCAGCAGGGGAGACACGCTGGATGCTGGCTGGGGACACTCAGAAACTCCGCAGTGGTGATTTCCTGTGTGCAGAGTTTTCTATCTCAGATTGTCACAGCGCCACCTGCTGGACAACTGGCTCATTGCAGCTCAAATAAATAAAAACCAAAAAAACCTCTTCTTTGCTTATCGGGACAAACAGGACAACGGACGGACAGCGGGACAGTGCACGGAAATCGTGACTGTCCCGCGGAAATCGAGACAGTTGGAAGGTATGTGTAAACCGCTGCAGGTGCAACCAGCCAGCCCTCATGTAAAAGCACTGCAGCCGGAACTTTAGCCAACCGCACATGGCCAGTGACAGACTATGCGGCCCTGAACCACTAATGGCGGTGCGGCCCGGGGGGCACAAGCCCCCCAGACCAGCCCGGAACTGTTCAAGGGAGCATGGTCTGTAACTAACAAAAACTCCCGTTCCAACAAATAATATTTTAAGGACTCCACTGCCCATTTAATTGCCAAACACTCCTGTTCTACAGTTGAATACTTGCACTCTCTGGGAAGTAATTTACAACTAAGGTAGAGGACCGGCTTCTCCTCACCATCTACCTCCTGTGAAAGGACTGCCCCTAATCCTTTCCCAGAGGCATCTGTCTGCAACACAAAGGGTTGTAAAATCAGGAGCTTGCAAGACAGGCTCTGTACATAAAGCTCTTCTTAAGTCTTGCCAAGCGTTTTCTACTAGACTGGACCACCTTATTTTGTCTGGAGACTTTTTCTTAAGACTATCGGTTAGTGGAGCCGCTCTAGTTGCAAAATCACGTATGAGCCTGTGATATGTCAAATCGATATTAGAACTTGCAGTCACATGGACACAAAATATATTGCCAAGCCGAAGCCCAAACCTAGCACCAGCAGTTCATTCTGTAGACTACCTGAAATATTAATATATAAGGCAACACATTAACAATCAAAAAGAAAAAGAAAGAACCGCACATGAAGATATACCATTAGTCAGTATGAAGGATTTAAATTTGAATATATTGGTTAGGAACCAAGCTCTGCTATTATTACATATTGTCTAAGGAAATTATTGTCTCATAGTAGTACAGGATTAGGCACAAAGACAACAGCATCAAGGCCAAGCTTCTCAAAATCTAAGAAACCAATTAGTCATAATACATTAAGAATATAGAAAAGTCGGGAAGCTATTTAGATATGTGAACTTAGTGAGATAGTAAGAACGAGAAAAATTCATGGCTTCATTTAAGCCCTGCGGAGAAGTGGTATTCAGCATAAAAATCCATTTTAGCTCATGTTGGAGCAGAGAGACATCAATATTACCGCCACGTATGTCAGATTTAATTTGTTCTATGATGAAAGCTCTCAAGCCAGATGGATTAGAATTGTGGCACATCAAAAAATTACGTGCCACTGGAGATAAAATCTTAAAGTTGTCTTTGTCCCGTTGGCTGTTGCGAATTGAGCCAACATGTTCCAACAACCTCACTTTAAATTTTCGTTTAGTTTTGCCTACGTATCTTAGATGGCATGGACATGTTAGTAAATATATGACTTGAGTGGTATTACAATTGCAGAGATCAGATATAGGGTAAGTATTTTTGAATTTGTCTATAAAAGTAAATGTTTTCTCCATATAAGGGCAAGCTTTGCAGCTATTGCAGGCAAAAGATCCCTTAACAGAGGGTCTAGTCAGCTTCTTAGTTGAAAAATGACTGGACACCAGACTATCAATGATGTTTTTACGCCAGCACATTGATATATTATTTCCCAATACAGATTCATAAACAGGATTAGAAGGAAGTACATGGCTATACTTATTAAGAATTCGTGTTATATCAGACAATTGTTCACAAAAATTACCATAAAGCGGATAACTTTGGTGTCTGATTGTTTAGATTTATGTTTAGAAAAAATTAAGCTATCTCTGGAAATGGTTATAACTTCATTGTATGCTTTTCTGAACAGATTTGGATTATAGCCACGAGCTAGAAGGCGTGTCTGAAGTTGTTTGACATTGAGTTTAAAATCAGCCATAGAGGAGCCATTGCGCCTCAAGCGCAAATACTCGCCCTTAGGGATATTCTTTTTTACAGCTGGTGGGTGAAAGCTGTCAGAGTGAAGTAAGCTATTTGTGGTGGTAGGTTTACGATAGGAGTTGGTACTAATTAGACAGTCAAAAGAAATGGAAATTGTTAAATCTAGAAAGTCAATACTAGATTGACTCTTATGTACAGTTAGCTTCAAGTTCAAGTCATTGCAGTAAAAAAATTGCACAAAAGCGCATAGGGTGCTCTCATCACCCTGCCAAAGGAGCAGGATGTCGTCGATGTAACGAAGCCAGACGAGTACACAAGATTGGTATACCCCGCTGGCCTCGCCAAAGAAGACATCCTGCTCCCATTTGCCCAAATGCAAGTTTACGTACGATGGCACACAGGCCATGCCCATGGCCGTTCCACGTGTCTGTAAATAGAAGCTCCCACTAAAGACAAAAAAATTATGGGTCAAGACGAAGTCCAAAAGATCAATAAGAAATTCGTTATGAGCTAAATTATTTGTCATTTTAAGGAAATGGGCTGTTGCCACCTGTTCATGGCGGATTGAAGTGTACAAAGATTCTACGTCTAAAGAGACGAGCCATGTACCTGTGGGGATCCTCATATCTGTCAGATGTGTCAAAAGGTCGGGTGTGTCACGCAGATAGAATGGTAAAGTGCGGACTAAAGGTTTGAGGAAAAAGTCAATATATTTACTGGCATTCTCTGTAAGAGAGCCATTGCCCGACACAACGGGTCGTCCTGGAGGTTTACATGCACACTTATAAACTTTGGCCAGCAAGTATAGTATATTATTATAGTTTTGCTGTCCGAGGATATGCATTCTTTAAAAAGTTGTAATCATCAGTTGTGATGGTATTTGATTGTTTTGCATCCAAAATCATATTGGAATACGTCTTGAGGAAGTCAGTACTGGGATTAGATGACAGCCGCCTGTAGCACGTTGTATCGGTTAGCTGTTTCATGGCTGCGGATATGTACATTTCCCTCGGCCATAGAACAACGTTGCCCCCCTTATCAGAGGGCTTAATTACAATTTCATCCCATGATCTAAGTTCATTAAGGGCAGTATGTTGAGATTTTGTCATATTGTATTGAGAGTGTACACGTTTTTTTGATGAAAAAAAGAGAGTCAAAGTCTCTAGAAACAAGATTTTTGAAAGTAACAAGTTCAGGAAACTTGTACTAATCTGGGAAAAAGGAAGATTTTTTTCTTAGGCAGAAGAGAAGATCTAGATTCATTCTCCAAACTTTCTAATGCCGCAAGAGCTGTCAGATCATCGGCATCAAAAAGGGATAGAGGATCAGAGATAGTCCCTGATGGTATAGAGTGCATTTTATGCAGTGCCAATTTTCTTAGGAAGAGGTAAAGGTCTTTTTCCCAAGGGAAACATTGGTAGGGTGCAAGGGGACCAAAGGTCAAACCTTTAGTAAGCACCAAGATATGGTGTTCATTAAGTATTTTAGTAGAAAGGTTAATAACCTGTAAGTAATCGGGATTGGAGGTACCTGTTAGTAATACTTTCAAACTGGCAAAATTACTTTGCTGTAATCTATGGTACTTCATTAGTTCATGTAATATTTGTATATTTCACTGTTTTTCTTACAACATAGCATTTTTATATGCTTGATTTATTAAAATGCATATTTATTACAATTTATTTTTGCAGTGTACTGAATTTTGACGTTTATATTTAAGACTTTTGTGCACCATAAACAGCTGTCTTTTAGATCACCTCTTTCTGACTCAATCTTTTTGTATTTGATATTTATTAAGCTGTAGGTTTGCACCTCCCTATTGTGGGAATTTATATTGTCTTACTAACTATTAGCCTGTGCATGGTGTACTGTCTATAGGTTGAGGTTTAACCTGTCCCCTGCCCACAATGTACCCTAAATATTTGGCTTCTATCATACCAATGGCACATTTCTCAGGTTTGGCGGTAAACCCATGTTCCCTTAGAGACTTTAAAATGGCCTCTACCTTTGGTAGGTGGGATTCCCAGTCAGAGCTAAAAATGACAATGTCATCCAAATACGCAACTGCATATTCCCTGTGGGGCCGCAGCAACTTATTCATAGTTCTCTGAAAGGTTGCTGGGGCACCATGTAAACCAAATGGCAACCTTTTGTACTGAAATAGGCCCTCTGGGGTAGAGAAGGCTGTTTTTGCCTTAGCAGCTTCCGTTAAAGGAATCTGACAATTTCCCTTTGTCAAGTCAAGTGTGGTAAGATATTGACTCCTGGCTAATTTCTCTACCAACTCATCAATCCGGGGCAGAGAGTACGAATCAAAGCCAGAAACCTGATTTAATTTGCGGAAGTCATTACAGAATCTTACCGCACCTGATAGCTTAGGTACTAAGACAATGGGATTATTCCACTCACTATTTGATTCCTCTATAACCCCTAGGTGAAGCATCTCTTCTACCTCTTGCTTTACCAGTGCCTGTTTTGACTCGGGTATGCAATATGGCCTTTGTTTGATGACCATCCCGGGTGTAGTCACAATATCATGCTGAATGATCTGTGTCTTTCCCGGAATGTTAGAAAACACGTCTTGGAACCTCGCTACCAAATTCACAGCTTCCTTTTTCTGCCCAGGACTAAGTGTGACTTCAATGGGTACCTGGCATTCTGGAACCTTTTTTGCTACTAAAGAGGGCTGACTGGTGCTTTCCTTCCAAGGTTTCCTGCTACCCTCCTGTCAAGCCTTGTAATTGACCGGTCCCACTGCCTATATTATCTCATAAGGGCCCTGTCATTGAGCATACATTTTACTTTCTGTAATGGGCACAAGCACTAACACCTTGTCTCCCGGTTTAAAGGACCGATTAACTGCTGTGACGTCATAACTTTGTTTCTGACATTGCTGAGTCCTTTCCATATGTTCGTTCAGGAGTGGCGCAATTTGTCTAAGATGGCCATACAATTGGGACACAAACAATATTAGGGTCTTGACAGTGTTGTTGTTCCTAGCCTTCCTTTAACAAGTCCAGAATCCCTCTGGGTTGCCTCCCATAGAGGAGTTCAAATGGACTAAACCCTGTAGAAGATTGGGGTACCTCTCTGACCGCAGACATCAAATAAGGTAGAAGTAAGTCCCAGTCTCGCTTTTCTTGAGACACTGCCCTCTTTATTATTTTTTTAAGGGTTTAATAAACCTTTCTACCAGACCATCTGTTTGCGGGTGGTATACCGAAGTGATAATTCTGTCTACCTTTAACAACCGGCATATATCTTTCATAAGCTTAGAAACAAACGGGGTACCTTGGTCGGTTAGGACCTCCTTTGGTATTCCTAGATGGGTATATATAATTAGTACCTCTCTGGGAATAGTGCCAGATTTCATATTACGTAGGGGTATAGCCTCCGGGTATCTGATGGCATAATCCACTACCACTAGTATGTATTGGTGCCCTCGAGCAGATTTTTCCACTGGCCCTATCAGATCCTACCAATTCATTAAAAAGGCACGGAAATGATAGGGAGGGGTTCCAGTGGAGCCCTAAATTCTGGCCGAGGGGCAGTCTTCTAGCACACTGAGCATTCCTGACAATACCTCTTGACTGAAGCATAGATGCCTGGCCAAAAGAACCTCAACAGTATACGTTGGAGTGTTTTCTGGTCCCCTAAATGGCCTCTCCACAAATGTGCATGTGCTGCTTCAAACACCAACTGCTCAAGTTTTTGGGGAACTAGCAATTGTTCTACTCTTTTCCCCTGGAAAGTAGTAACACGATATAGCAAATAAAATACGGCACACCGTCAGATGGTAAAAGAGCAATCACTCTATCATTAACCACTTTTACAGTCTCAAAGGCCTGTGTCAGATTGCTATCATCGCGTTGGTCTCGTCCAAAATCCTGCAATGATATTTTCTCACCAACAAAGTTCCATTGGGCTTCAGAGTCAGTTTCCTGGGGTAGTTCAGTAGCTGCAGTAGTTCTCCCGGATGCCAAGATTTGGTAGTCTCTGGCCTGTGACACATCTCAGTGGCTGACTGTTTTATCAGTGTTATGCCATGTAACCAGATCCTGTAGCAACAGGAAGTCACGGCCCAGGAATAGCGAATAAGGAGGTTGGGATGCCACAACCTTCAATGGCCGGGCTTGTACGATCACTCCTCTTCAGGCCATTCCAATCGCATGACCATGCGCTCAAATGTGCAGAGGAAAGCCTCAACGTCATCAGCTGGAGTGAGCTTAGGCAGCCTCTCCCACTCTTGCCAACCTTTCCTCAGCTCTTTAAGCTCTTCATACATCATCTGGACCTGAGCTTGTTGGCCCTGTAATTGGGTTTGTTGACCCTGTAATTGGGTTTGTTGTCCGGCAGCTAGGGCTTGCTGTCCAGCAACCCCTTCAGATATCATCTGGACCTGAACTTGCTGAGCGGCAGCCACTTCAGGTCATTTTTTTTTTTTATTTCCTCCATGTTACCCTGTACTTCCCCTTTAAGGGTAAACTTAGGAGGCTTAATATAATTTGCTATTGACATAGTGGCCCTTTAAGGCAGCTTTTCACACAACTCTCATTAACCCTAAGTTACCCTGTCCTCCACCACAGGCACAACAAAACTGGGTTAAACAGTTTATTAAGCACCCCACCTTTCTGGCCCCAGGCCAGCTGCACAATGTATACTTTAAACACAACTTGTCAGTTTTTAAAACACAGATACTGTAGCTGTCTTACCCAGGGTTCTCTACGGTGTATAGTTTCCAGCTGAGATGTGCCCCACGTTGGGCGCTATATGTAATAAGGAAGCACATCACATGGAGGAGATGATGTAAAACTCTTTTATTTCATAGCAGACAGCATAACAGATTAGCAACATCACCAAAAGAAAGTTGTTCTCACAGTGCAGCATAGGTGTCACAACATAGCTCTCACGACTCTTCAGTTGTTCCAGTGGTCCCTATCATACCCCAACCCTTGGGCAGTTATTCCACCCAGGGAATAACAGAATTGTAGGCCCTGGGCAAAGCAATGCACAGGGACCCCTACCCACCCATTCACAGGAATAAAAATGTCCCCCAGTATTCCCAAATCATGTTACTCCAGCCCCCCATCATGTCTCTCTAGCTCTCAGTGTCCCTATGTGTCACCAGCCCCCCAGTATTCACAAATCATGTCACTCTCTTCTCTGCTCCAGTTCAGGCTCCTCTTCATTTTCCTTTAACTTTCTCCTGCTCCTCGAGGCTGCAGCGGATTACTTTTTTTTTTAATTCACCCTATCACGGTGCCAGTTACCTTATTGTTTTATATGTTCGCTTGCCATATAATTTTAAACATTTAATAATAAATGTTAAGTTTTATATACTTTTTTCTCCTATATTACATGGTTGTAGTGCCTTCCTTCCTTACTATGTAATGATCGTGTTAATAATGTTTTATCTCTGTATCCTTCTGCTCACCTTTATCCCGTGTTACACTGGGCTCCTTGCTACATTACTGAATACTAGCTATTATTTTGAGGTGATATTTAGTAACCTCTTTTGATTATTCTCACGTCTACCTGGCTTATATACATATTTTATTTAGGGGAGTAGGTGGTCTGTATATTTCTATCTGGATTTCATTATTACTCTACAGTACCACAACCTTCCATTTGCACTATACATATACTAGTCCATCTATAATGTTCTCCAGTCATTATATGAGACCCTTTAATCCCTATTATATGGGTTATTCATGATTAAGTGGTTTACTCATATGTATGTGAGATATGTTTAAATATATTTCTTGCCAGATATCACATTTATAATTGTCCAAGAGCGCCCCTCATCATTGGTACCCAGTGCACCGCATCCCCCCAGGCTCACTTTCCTTTCCCCCCCCCCCCCTTTCCGTTATTTTGCTACTATTTTTGAGCCACCCCAGGTCGCACCCTCTGCTGTATTACATGCAGAGGTTGGTACCCCTTTTGTTTGGTGGCTACTTGGCCTTTTTTTCCTCTTGATTGTGCGGCTGGCATCTTTCCATTCCCCTTCCCCTTTACCTTATATTTATATATATTTATTTATATATTCATTACTTGCTTAATATGAAATATTTTTCCTGATGAAGGATGTTTGAAAGTTTTGCCAGGTTCCAAAAATCTACAAGTAAGGCAACCTAGGCATTTGTAACAGCCCAGTGCCTTACTCAAGAATGTAGTGGGCGATTTTTAAAAGTGGTGATATCTGTTTTCACCACCAAATCCCTGATATTTTTCCTTCCTTCTTTCTTTATTTAGTGTGCCGCACAGAAGTCTGGTGTATCCCTGGAGTGACAGCGCTTCCAGCGGTGCAGGAGCGTCATGTTGTCCTGACAACGGTGTCGTCATCTTCGCCGGCCAGAAGTAGTTGTTTGCTCCACGGACGCCGGCTCTGTTGTGGCGCGCACTCAATGGGGATGAGTTTCACTTAACTTTTTCTATATATATATATTGGCTTGATTACTTGGTGTGTATGCTCTGTATGTCCCTGATGAAAGGGGGCTGACCCCCTGTGAAACGTCGGATTAAAATATGACATTTTATTAAATTCTGCTGACAGTCTGCGAGTGCCTCTTTTTTGGATCTTGTAATACTTACCCTCTTGGGCTACCTGAAAGCACAAGCAAGAAATTCTTTGGAGGTTTTGAATGAGTGCCGCTACCGTGGTATATGTTATTTGGACTGTGAAACTTTGCAGTTCTTCTCTGCAGGCACCTCATATGCTATTTATCCACATATATTTGGAATAAGTTATTGGAGGACTGATTTAACTATCCTTTGACCATGTCTGAAACAGCTGACTCTCAGTTTGGAATGGCACAATCTGTCTTGCCTGTTGGAGAAGTTTTGTCTTTCTTTGACATAGAGGCTGAATCAATTTTGTTCAAGGAATGTCTGGAATTATCTGCTTCCACTAGTTCTAACAGAGAGCTGTTTCATAAACTGCTCCAATTAAAAAGACGTGAAATTGAATTCTACCTGCAAGGAGCTGTTTTATCAGACTATTATAGATCAAAACTTATACCCAAAGGGTTCAGAATAAGTAATATCCCGACTATTGGCTGTAACAATGCAGACTTTTGCCGCCGCTGGGTTGCGGTACTGAATAAATGTACGTTGGATTTGGTACTTTTAGTTATTGAGGAGTCTTCACGGATAATGGCAGTTACAAAAAAGGCAATTGATGATTTTAAATTATTGCATAGAGCTACTCTGGTTGCTGATGAAACAGAGAACTGGATGAGCAAGCTGCAGGACCAGGTGGATAAATTCCGCAAAGATTTGATCCAGTTTAAAAAAGAAAAGAAGGACAAAGTTCTAAATGACTATGAATTTAACAGGGTGTACCCCTGGTTTTCGGGTACACAATCTACCAAGAAAACCCGTGGTAAGAACCGCCCCTGGAGATCACGTACCACTACTGACTATACCACAGCGACCAGTGTGGAAAGTTCTGCTCCATCAGACAACGACTCTACCATCCAGGTCCAGAGGGATTTTCCGGACAAACCTCCTCTCAACCCTGGTCGGGGTCGAAGAAGAGGAGGTGCACGATGAGGGGGGGCCAGTGGCAAAGAACCATTAACAAGGTCACGCTCCAAAACCCTTTAATTTATCTAAAAGAACCCTCACACAGCCTGAATTGTCAGTTTGATGTAAGGGATTATCCTTTGTTCCTTCTATTATGTTTGATCCCTTCCTATGGAAGGTAGATCATTTTTGTCTGCAAAGACAGCTTAGACTCAAAGAGTTCTTTCATGGACATCAGACACCAGAAGTACCTGTTTCGTCGGTATACAAGCCATTTTTCCCTAAATCTAAATTTGATCCTCAGGGTAATGCCTCAGTAAAATGTTTCTCAAGGTTGGTGGATGATTCCATCAATGAAATTACAAAGAATCTGTCTCCTATGGGGTTCAATTTACCCCGCGATGAACGTGAGGCCCTTGAACATCTGAGTACTTATGAAGATATTATTATACGCCCCGCTGATAAGGGGGGCGCCATCATAATTCAGGATGTGGATGCATACCGTAGCGAAATACTTCGTCAACTGCAAGACCATAATGTATACAAAAAACTGGACAATGACCCCACAACTGCCTGTTTTAAATCATTGCAGGATATCTTACAACAAGCTATTCACAATAACGAACTGCCTGATAAAGTTGGGTCATCATTACGGGACTTTAAGGTCCCAGAAACTGGAATTATTTTATGTACTGTTGATGTTATCTCGTTATACACGAATATACCTCATGGTCCGGGATTGTAATCAACTCAAGAGTTCATTACTGACAACACCCTGTATACCGGCCCACCTATTCCTCTATTCATCAGATTGCTACAATATACCCTGGAAAATAATTATTTTTTGTTTGATGGAGATTTTTTTGTGCAGACATCGGGATGTGCCATGGGCTCCCCGGTATCACCGTCTTTTGCGAATGTGCATATGCACACAGTTGAAAAACTTCTGTTTTTGGATAATCCTATGCTAAATAAAAATATTTTGTTTTTCAAACGATACATCGACGATTTGATTATTATTTGGAGGGGCTCTGAGGAGGAGTTTACAAGTACGATGGACGCAATTAATCAAATAGACGACAACATCAAATTCACCTATTCCTATAATAGTGAGTCCATTAATTATCTCGATGTTAAAATCTTTGTGGAGGGGGACCATCTGGGTACCACAATTTTTGAAAAAGACATTGATAGGAACACGCTTTTTTTTAGCGTCCAGTCATCATCCCAAGACATCTATCCGGGGTCTCCCTGTCTCACAATTCATTTGTGTGTGTCGTATAAATAGCAATGAGGCTTTACGTGACAGACAACTGGAATCTATGTGTCAAAAATTTAGGGATCGAGGATACCCTAAGGGTGTCCTGGAGAAAGCCCTGCTGAAAGCGAAATCTGTGCCATGGTGCGTTTTGCTTGCTAAGAAAAAGCAGGTGTGTAATAACAAATTGCCATGGGTGACTCAATTTTCTAGGGCGAGCCCACTGATTGCCCGGGCCACTCGGAAACTATGGCCCATTATACAGTCGGATAAAACGTTGGGACTACATTCCACTGATTTAATGCCCTGCTATAAACGGGGTTGCAGGATTGTCCTGACAACGGTGTCATCATCTTCGCCGGCCGGAAGTAGTTGTTTGCTCCACGGACGCCGGCTCTGTTGTGGCGCGCACTCAATGGGGATGGGGTAAGTCTTTCACTTAACTTTTTCTATATATATTGGCTTGATTACTTGGTGTGTATGCTCTGTATGTCCCTGATGAAAGGGGGCTGACCCCCTGAAACATCGGATTAAAATATGACATTTTGATAAATTCTGCTGACAGTCTGCGAGTGCCTCTTTTTTGGATCTTATATACATATACCCCCTTTCCCCGGAAATGAAATAGAATAAAACCCTGCTTACCTAATTCTGCACTCTAGCCTGTGCGAGTCTGAGAGCAGCTGTGGGGCGGCATGCGACCCCTCAGTGTTCAGCCGGAATGTAAATAATTCCCACTGATTTAGTCATCATTTCATTTTTTTTTTATTAATGAAAGGAAAAATATAAATGGAAAATGAATGCTAACAGAGGTCTCTATATTTTTATATTTTAATAAACTACATTAAACCTCTTGGCACAATATATATTATGCTTGATTTATAGATTTTCCACGGTTCCTTTTATTTTGTGGTTTATAATAAATATTTTACTTAGGCAGTTAAAATTGCACTAATTGTAAACAGTAATATATACATTACTTTTAATTAACTTAAATATGTAATTCACATGCCAAGCTTGTCCCCACCATCTGGGACTCCAGCAAATATCATGCTCCTAGTTAGACTCTGCACCCCAGTATGTATACAGTGTGTATGGGGCTTAACAGAGACTGAGGGTTATCATTCAAATGCAAAAGGTTTAAACATTCAAGTTGTGGTTGGAATCTGTGACAATCTGGTCTATCTGCGATTGATCAGGACTTGTTGCCTTCTGTTATTTTACTTGATCAGGTATTTTCTGGACATAAAGTTAGCATATTAGTTAGTGATTGATCATTTTGGCATAGATAGTGGTTGAACCAAGAAGGAATCCTTTTCCTGTGTGTGTGTTTGCTGTGTCATACCTACTGAGTAAAACCTGGACGGATAGTCTCGTTTTTTTGTCAGCAAGCCTAAGGGTTGCTCTGTTTTGCTGTTTTTATTTTTTTCCTTGTGAATCGCACTTGGGGACATACGTACGGAGGGGCATGGTTGTTTTCCGTACGGTTGAAGTTACGTGAAAGTGGGTGGGGGAGGCATTTAAATGGGCTTTTGAGGGTGCGGTTAGTAAAATACACACGAATGGAGGGAACATACGCACATAAGTACACACGTAGAGTTATGGGTGCCCTATGGAGGCGGAAGTCACCAAAAATCTGGTTGTGCTAGGGGAGTGTCATGGGTGTTGCCTTGCTACGTGCGTGCATAAAAACGCGCACTTAGTACATACGGATCTGTGAATCTGGTCCTATATGTTTACTTGGATTCATTGGAGTGCAGCGGATTCCTGCTAGATGCCATGGTGTGGAGAATCGGGGAGATTGGCCAGGGGGGAAATGGCAGGTTATGCCATATTGGAGTGAGAGGGGAATGATGCCCCTCTCCTGTCAGTCTTTTTTTTTTACAACCAACAATTACAGATAAATGTGGAAAACTGGATAGTTGGGAGTGGAGAAACTAGGGATGATCAAATTTGGTGAAGTAGACCCCATAGGGAGGAGGTAGAGGTGATACCTAAGAAGATGTCCTCTAGGTTAACCCAGGCTGCCTGGAGGGGTAAAAGAGGCTACAATCTGGCTGAGCTGGGAGTCCCAGTAATAAGTTTTCAGATCCAGAAACTCTCTACCTCCATTAATCATTGACTTCTTGAGGAGGGGAGTCCAGTGTGGGGAGATTTATTGCTCCATATGAACTTGGCAAGGTTGACCTGGAAGTGGGAAAAGATGGATGGTGGAAACTTAACCAGGAGAGTTTGGAAGAGATAAAGGATTTTTGGAAGCATATTCATTTTTTAAGCAACGATCCTGTCCAGCCACGAAATGATGAGGGGTAACCAAGCATGGAGGTCAGCTTGCAATTTGGAAAAGAGAGGGGGGAAATTAGCTTGTTATGGAGAATCATAGGATAATAATAATTTTGAGTGTTCTAATTTAGTGAGATGAATTTTGTAGCTAGACCGGCGGCCATAGCTGTCAAGGAGTTGAACGTGATTGAGACTAGGAGTTTGGTCAGGGTTAAGAGAATATTCAGTGAAGTGGGACAGCTTGTGATCATGTTCAGCCACTTTGATACAATGGATGTTTTGGGAGTTATGGACATGGGGCCAGATCCAGACCTAGTTAAGTGCTTGAACTTAGTTACTCCTGGGCTAAACCATGTTTATTTCAGGGGGAGTCAAGTTAATTGTATTCTTTGCATGCAGGGATAAATCTTTGAATTGCTTACTGCACACAGATACTGACCAGCTTTACTATCACACTGTTATTTAGACTTGGGATAGGAAACATCACCTCTCAACTCTAATACTGTTTGCAACAGATGAAATATGACTCCCATGCAATCAACATGGTTTAGCCCAGGAGTAACTAAGTTCAGGCACTTAACTAGGCCTGGATCAGGCCCATAGACTGCAAGGGGTACTATAATCAGGGCAAAAATGAGAGGGGATAGGGGTCATCCTTGGTGGGTGCCAATAGTTATTGAGACTGGATCCTTCAGAGTACCATTGATCAAAATTTTGGCAGATGGTTGGGACTAATTGGCTAGGATGTCTTAAAGAAAATTACCAGAGCTTCCAAAATGTTGGAGAGTGTGAGTCATAAAGTGTCAGGAGATCCTGTCAAATGTTTTTTCAGCATCAAGAAACAGGATAACATTGGGGTGAGAGCAAGAATTTGCAATGTAAATAAGGTTGATTGTCCGTCTGGTGTTGTCTCTAGCTTGGTGACCTGGGATGAAGCCCACATGGCCATTGTGGATAAGGGATGGTAAGAGGGTATTAAGGAGGGTAGCCAAGATTTTTTAAATAAATCTTGAAGCCAACATTGGGGTGTGAAATGGGTCTGTAGCTAGCGCAGTTATGAGGGTCTTAACCTTCTTTAGGTATAATAGAGATACGGGTCTTGAGAGAGTTTAATGACCAGGGGTCTTCATCAAGGACAGCATTAAATAGAGTGTGAAAGTAAGGATTGAGGATGGGAGCAATTTTTTTAATTGGGCTTCGGTAAAGCCATCTGGGAACATGGCTTTGCCCACTTTTTGGCTCTTAATAGCTTCTGCAATTTCGTCTAGAGTAATGGGTGCACTAAGTAAGTCAGCAGCGAGCAGGGTTAGTTGGGGGAAATGGGCTCTGCCAAGGAAGTCCTTAATCAGAGTGCAGTGCAATGTCATGTCAGTGGGACTAGGGAGATTGTAGAGTTTACAATAGTATGAATGGAATTCCGATTGAATCTGTCAGGGGTAGCCATTGGAGTTTTGAATTGTTAACAGATTACAGGCAGAGATTTTAACATAGAAAGTGATGGCAGATAAGAGCCACATGGCCCATCTAGTCTGGGCTACCCAGTTGTTTATTTAAAACTATACTGACCCTAGACTCTATTTACCTTCAATTTAGTTTGAGATTTAGGATAACATTATATTTATCCCAAGCATGTTTAAACTGTTCTACTGCGTTAGCCTCATCCACCTCAGATGGGAGGCTATTCCACTTAAATCTACCACCCTCCAGTTTAAATGCATGACCCCGTGTTCTATTACACCTTTTCTCAGAAAAATGCCACCCTCCTCTAGCCGGTCACAACCCTTGATATATTTGAAAGTTTTCTATCATATCCCCCCTCTCCCTTCTCTGCTCCAAGCTATACATGTTTAATTCCTCTAGCCTTTCTTGGTATGTTTTGTAACACAGGCCATGTACCATTTTAGTTACTCTTCTTTGCACAGTCTCTAATGTATTTATGTCTTTCTGGAGACATGGCTGAGGACTGAACACAGTATTCTAGGTGAGGTTGTACCAACGATATAAAGGGGCATCACTACTTCTCTCTTTCTGCTACTAATTCCTCTCCCTATGCAACCAAGCATTTGACTTGCATTTCTCATTGCTTTGTTACATTGCTTAACTACCTTTAAGTCACATGAAATAATGACCCCTTTCCACCTCAGTCTAATGTAGTGGCATTAAGGATATATTGAGCTTTTAGGTTTTTGTGCCCCAAGTGCATGGTTTTGCATTTGTTAGCATTAAAGTGCAGTTGCCACACTCTTGACCATTCCTCCAGTCTACCTAGATCATCCCTCATTTTGTGTACCCCTCCTGGTGTGTCTACCCTGTTACAAATCTTTGTGTCATTTGCAAAAAGGCATATTTTCCCCTCGATGCCTCAGGCAATATCACTTATAAAGATATTAAATAGCACTGGCCCAAGTACAGAACCCTGGTGTACTCCACTGTTTACCTTACCATCCCCAGAATGGATTCCATTTACTACTACCCTCTGTTGTCTATCCTGTGTTCAGGATCTGATCACAAAAGATTCAGATCTTAGGATCTGTTCCTATAACACAACTAATCTTCACTACTGCAGAGTTAGATAAAACTAACACACGTACATTTTTATGGTAGTAAATTAGAAGAGAACTCTACAGAGGCAGACATTTTTTTGTATTGTAAGATTCATTTGTTGCAGTGACATTTCTTCTTATCTAATACTTTACTGACCCAGTCAAAAAATTCAATAAGATTTGTTTGACATGATCTTCCCCCAGGGAATCCATGCTGCTTGGGATCCTGTAAGTTACTGGACTTTAGATACTGTACAATTTGTTCCTTTAACAGTGTTTCCATCAATTTCCCTACTACTGATGTTAGACTCACTGGTCGGTAGTTTGCCGCTTCTTCACTACTGCCACTTTTATGCAGAGGGACTACATTTGCTATTTTCCAGTCCTCCGGAATCACCCCAGTAATTATTAATAATTTGCATAATTTAGTTAATGGTTTTGCTCTAAGCTCTTTTAGTATCCTAGGATTTATCCCATCTGGTCCCATTGATTTGTCCTCTTTCAGCTTTGAAAGTTCTTTTAATACCTGCTCCTCAGTGAAAGCAGTAGTAATTGCCTCCTATTAATAGTCTTACCATTTAAAAGTGGTCCCTTTCCCTCTCTTTCTTTTGTGAATATTAAACATAAATACTTGTTAGGATGATCTGCCACATCCCTTCCACAAAACTCCCACTCTCAGTTTTGAGCCTTACTATACCCTCTTTAGTTTTTCGCTTTTCATTTATATACAGAAAAAAGCTTTTGTCCCCTTTTCATACTAAGTTGGCCAGTTTTTCCTCGGTTTGTGCTTTTGCTGCCCTGATAACCTTTATAGCCTCCTACTGCTCCCTGTCATTATTATTTTGAGTTTTCTTATAATTCCGAAA
>WWET01005387.1:36193-48043 GCA_011038615.1 Limnodynastes dumerilii | reverse complement strand
GGGCTGCTATATATGAGTAAAACTAGGGAGAGGGCTGCTATATATGAGTAAAACTAGGGAGGGGGCTGCTATATATGAGTAAAACTAGGGACGGGGCTGCTATATATGAGTAAAACTAGGGAGAGGGCTGCTATATATGAGTAAAACTAGGGAGAGGGCTGCTATATATGAGTAAAACTAGGGAGAGGGCTGCTATATATGAGTAAAACTAGGGAGAGGGCTGCTATATATGAGTAAAACTAGGGAGAGGGCTGCTATATATGAGTAAAACTAGGGAGAGGGCTGCTATATATGAGTAAAACTAGGGAGAGGGCTGCTATATATGAGTAAAACTAGGGACGGGGCTGCTATATATGAGTAAAACTAGGGAGGGGGCTGCTATATATGAGTTAAACGAGGGAGGGAGCTTCTATAGATTAATTAAACTAGGGAGGTGGCTGCTATATATGAGTAAAATTAGTGAGGGGGCTGCAATATCTAATTAAAACTGGGGAGGGGGACCTGCAATACCGAATTAGAGGCCTTAAGGGGAATATGAAGCGGGCATAGAGGCCTGAAGGGGAAATATGAAGGGGGCTTAGAGGCCTGAAGGGGCATATGAAGGGGCGCATATAAGAGAGAGGCCAAACTTTGCCTAGGGTGCCCAGGGACCTAGCACCGGCCCTGCTGGTATATGTATCACCCACTGAAAAATACAAAAAAGGAAAACCAATTACAGGCGCTCAGTGAATCTAAATAGCCACTTATATAGTGATTTTCCTCCAAATGCAGCTGGTAGAGGGGTAGTGACTCCCTAATACAAAAAAAGTATAACAACACACAAAACTCCCAGCGCTAATGGTGGAAAAAAACAAACAACTACAAAATTATAAAAATATATATAAGTATTACTATTAAATTAAACAAAAATAAAAACAAGAAAAAGGTTAAAGTAAAAATAAAAATTAGTCAACTCAAGCCTTCTTAAAAACACCAGAGTTATTATACTATATAGTCTGGTATATTAACTGAACAAATACCAGACAAAAAATGTAAATAAATGAAAATAAAAAACAAATATGAAAAAAAAATTACATAAAAACACTCTAACCAATACTAAGTCAACAACACATTCATTATTCAAAATATGGTGGAAAAAAATGTTGAGGGACCTTGAGACCTTGAGATAGCTAGTATATGTGGAATGAAGGTAGAAAGTTATAAATAATAGCTATAGATCCAAAATAAGGACGACAATGAAGATATGTCCACCACAATTACTGGATTCCTTAATTAGATGTCAAAAAATGGGAAAGAAAGCAGTCCCGTTATCCAGATAGCAGCAATAAAGATAGAGCTTCAATCCACTAGAATGAATTCAGATAGCAGCAATAGAGGTAAAACTTCAATCCACTAAAATAAATTCACTAATTGCCCATCCACAAGGAGATTTAAAATCCACTCAATTTTTACAACCAAAGAGAGAGTGTCTTTTGGTGTCTCCGCCGGCCGTATAAAAACCCCAGCACAGATACTTTGACGCTGTAAGACTGATGTATATGGAGATATCCAACAATATCTGTGCAGCAACAGAACAATACAAATAAACAGTTCCAAGGCAGAAAATAAAACCGTGTTACTTATCCTCCCAGGATAGCACAGCGTTTCCTTTCCAAAGACAAATCTTGCAGTGTCTCTGTGTCAGTCGCATCACTAGGCTGGTTATGCAGTTCGGCTCCGTCTCTCCTTTTGGTATAGCTGCAGCGGTCCGGAACGCTGCAGCGTTAGTTAGTCCACAATAATTTTAAAATATGTTGCCAATAGTCAGGGTCAGTAGTGTAAAGTAGGTAAAACTCTCCTGACGCGTTTCATCTGATAAGATTTCTTCAGAGGAATAATGAGTATGGCCGCATATGGTCTAGCGGTCCCTTATATTATACGTGATATTCATTAATTAGTGAGCACCTGTGTAAAAATGAGCACTTAGAAAAATTCATCCATAAAACAAATTATTATTATTACAACACACAAGTTACATCACATAGTATAATTATAATAAGAAGGCTTGAGAAGAGATTTAAATATAGACCAAAGTGAGTCTGATCATTATAGAACACTTATTTATTGCTATCATTTAGATTTTAACCTCTAATTTTGACGAAAAGCCTGGACTAGGGTTGCAGATGGAACACTACCAGTAAGAGCATAAAGCCCCAATTTATAAATGGATGCACATTTATACAATATTTTCCCAGGAGAAATGAATGCAAAATACGATAAATAAGGATCACCTCCAATATATGGGAAAACAGAAGCATATACATAACAAACCAATTTAGTGTGTGCTACCCTAAAGGTTTTAAAGAATTCCATAGTTATAGCTATACAGCCTAATTTAAAGAAGTCATAAAAAATATAAAGATCTAAAGAATAATAGATAGTTAATTGCATAGCAAAAATAGAAAATTAAGGGATAATAATAATAAATAAAAAATAATAAATAAATAAATAAAAAATGAAAAATGAAAAAATTACTATATCTAAAAAAATATACATAAACAAATAATAACAATAAATGTAAATAAAAATAAAAATAAATATAAAAATAAATGTAAATGTAAAAATAAAAATAGAATCAAAATGTATATATATAATAATTAAATAGAGATCTAAATGAAAAGTTAAGGTAGATGTATACCAATAGAAATATAGTATTTCCATTTCTATTTAAATGTATTTTAAATACCCCCATGTTTATGATACTCATGGTAAATAAACAAAATGTTCATTAGGTTAACACCTGCCCTCATTCAGTTCATTAAATAATGATAACTAAGCCAGTTCGCAGTTATTATCACAAAATGTTCACCCTATCGGCAGAGGATCCAAAGTGGAGGTGCAATTATTATAGACATTTCTCCCATTCAAATCATATATATACATATAGTAAAAACATAAGAAATAATTAACTCGCAGTTGTTACTCCAAAGAGTCTGTATATCAACCACAGTTATTACAGATATCATTCCCAACCATTCAAATAGGATTCCCTTTATGGTGTAGATACAATCCAATTAATCCCAACTCCTAATATAAATGTGCATGCCAATACACATATCAACATATAAATGGAGATAAACTATCCAAATAGTTAAGCATGTATGTGAATGTGTATAAAAATATATGCATATAAATACATCAGCGCAAATAAAAATATACATATACATCAACACAGACCCAGACATATACATCAACACAGACCCAGACCCCAATAGGACATCAAACTCCACCTGATAAATTTAGAGAATAGTTGTTTCATAGAATATTCATCCCAAGAAATGGTTAAGAGATCAACGTCTCCATCAACAGATTCCATTCAGCTCCATCTGTTCATTGAGACCTACTGGATTCATTACATCCAGCAAGAATATCTAGTAGGTCTCTTGTCTACATAGTTTTTTGAAGCGATCTCCACCCCTACTAGTAGCTGGGATATATTCGAGTCCCAGCAATTTAAGACCATCCACTTTCACCCCATGCATTCTCAAAATCACCATGTGTGGGAGCGGTTCGGGGCGGAGTTGGTCCTCTATGGCCGTTATATAGATGACTTATTTATCATTTTGGGTGGTGGGTTAGAAAAAGCACTAGAATTTGTTGAATCACTAAATCACAATAATTATAATTTAAAGTTTACCTATAGGATTGACCCCAGTTCAATGGACTTTTTGGATTTGACCCTCAAGGTTGAGGGTTCTACTATAACTACCTCCACCTTTAAGAAAAAGGTGGATGCTCCAACTATTCTTCATTTTAAAAGTGCACACCTTTACAGCTGGCGTAAAAACATTCCAAAAGGCCAGCTGATTAGACTTAAACGGAACTGTACATCAGAGGGGGTATTTAGACAGCAGGCTGGTGAACTATTAGATACCCTTAAACATAGGGGCTATCCGAAACATATCCTGGACGAGGCACTGTCTGAAGTACTTAACCTGGATCGTAAAGATATGATCGCTATTAATAGAGTCAAAAATAGATATAAGAATAAACAGAATTTGGGAGGAACTGTTGATGAAAGTAATAGATTTAATATAACATTCATATCGAAATACAATAGGTGTTCCCCTCAAATTAGAAAAATTATTAATCATCACTATCCAATTTTACATCAGGATCCAGTATTACGTAAGATTCTACCTGAGAAACCAAAGGTGATATTTAGGAAAAATTCAAATTTAAAAAATTTGTTGGCACCGTCTGTTTTAAGAATCAATAAGAATGAATATAAAAATACATCTATTGATAATTTGATTCAAACCTGGCTCCCATCCAGACAGCAGGGCTGCTACAGATGCGGAAATCAAAGATGTACCACATGTAATTTTATAAGACATCAAATTACCAGTTATCAATTCAACTCCATCCCCTTCAATATTAGAGGTTTCATTAATTGTGGCACCTCATTTGTGATTTATGCTCTGAGTTGTCCTTGTGAGAAGGCCTATATAGGACGAACCACTAGACCCCTGAAGGTCCAATTTATGGAACACCGTAGAAATATATTAAATAAAAATATGAAACATAGTGTCCCAAGACATTTTTGCGAAATGCATGGGGTGAAAGTGGATGGTCTTAAATTGCTGGGACTCGAATATATCCCAGCTACTAGTAGGGGTGGAGATCGCTTCAAAAAACTATGTAGACAAGAGACCTACTGGATATTCTTGCTGGATGCAATGAATCCAGTAGGTGTCAATGAACAGATGGAGCTGAATGGAATCTGTTGATGGAGACGTTGATCTCTTAACCCTTTCTTGGGATGAATATTCTATGGAACAACTATTCTCTAAATTTATCAGGTGGAGTTTGATGTCCTATTGGGGTCTGGGTCTGTGTTGATGTATATGTCTGGGTCTGTGTTGATGTATATGTATATTTGTATTTGCGCTGATGTATTTATATGCGTATATTTTTATACACATTCACATACATGCTTAACTATTTGGATAGTTTATCTCCATTTATATGTTGATATGTGTATTGGCATGCACATTTATATTAGGAGTTGGGATTAATTGGATTGTATCTACACCATAAAGGGAATCCTATTTGAATGGTTGGGAATGATATCTGAAATAACTGTGGTTGATATACAGACTCTTTGGAGTAACAACTGCGAGTTAATTATTTCTTATGTTTTTACTATATGTATATATATGATTTGAATGGGAGAAATGTCTATAATAATTGCACCTCCACTTTGGATCCTCTGCCGATAGGGTGAACATTTTGTGATAATAACTGCGAACTGGCTTAGTTATCATTATTTAATGAACTGAATGAGGGCAGGTGTTAACCTAATGAACATTTTGTTTATTTACCATGAGTATCATAAACATGGGGGTATTTAAAATACATTTAAATAGAAATGGAAATACTATATTTCTATTGGTATACATCTACC
The DNA here is from genome assembly GCA_011038615.1 of Limnodynastes dumerilii. Classification (NCBI taxonomy): domain Eukaryota; kingdom Metazoa; phylum Chordata; class Amphibia; order Anura; family Limnodynastidae; genus Limnodynastes; species Limnodynastes dumerilii. The sequence goes on along the minus strand of WWET01005387.1, from coordinate 42,597 downwards.
TTAACTTTTCATTTAGATCTCTATTTAATTATTATATATATACATTTTGATTCTATTTTTATTTTTACATTTACATTTATTTTTATATTTATTTTTTATTTTTATTTACATTTACTGTTATTATTTGTTTATGTATATTTTTTTAGATATAGTAATTTTTTCATTTTTCATTTTTTATTTATTTATTTATTATTTTTTATTTATTATTATTATCCCTTAATTTTCTATTTTTGCTATGCAATTAACTATCTATTATTCTTTAGATCTTTATATTTTTTATGACTTCTTTAAATTAGGCTGTATAGCTATAACTATGGAATTCTTTAAAACCTTTAGGGTAGCACACACTAAATTGGTTTGTTATGTATATGCTTCTGTTTTCCCATATATTGGAGGTGATCCTTATTTATCGTATTTTGCATTCATTTCTCCTGGGAAAATATTGTATAAATGTGCATCCATTTATAAATTGGGGCTTTATGCTCTTACTGGTAGTGTTCCATCTGCAACCCTAGTCCAGGCTTTTCGTCAAAATTAGAGGTTAAAATCTAAATGATAGCAATAAATAAGTGTTCTATAATGATCAGACTCACTTTGGTCTATATTTAAATCTCTTCTCAAGCCTTCTTATTATAATTATACTATGTGATGTAACTTGTGTGTTGTAATAATAATAATTTGATGTGATGTAACTTGTGTGTTGTAATAATAATAATTTGTTTTATGGATGAATTTTTCTAAGTGCCCATTTGTACACAGGTGCTCACTAATTAATGAATATCACGTATAATATAAGGGACCGCTAGACCCCATGCGGCCATATTCATTATTCCTCTGAAGAAATATATATATTTTTATAATTTTGTAGTTGTTTTTTTTCCACCATTAGCGCTGGAAGTTTTGTGTGTATGTATTACCCACTGTCTGTTTACTATATAAAATAATGAGTTTTAAAAAAATGTTATGGAGCTTTGTCTTTATTGTGGGGCACTGGGCAGCATAATGTGGCTGGTGCATCTTGTGGGGGTGGGGGGGCATCCACTGTAAGAACATCTTGTGGGGGAGCAGGTGCTGTAGAATATCTGGGGAGGGGTAGCTGCTGTAGAACATCTGGGGAGGGGCAGCTGCTGCAGAAGATCTTATAAGGGGGCAGCTTCTGCCGAACATCTTATAAGGGGGCAGCTGCTGCAGCACTGCACTGGCTGGAGGAGCAATAGTAATTGGATGGCCAGGCTGGGGGGCAGATGATGAAGAGGGCATTAAACAATGATGCCCCCCCCCCTGGAACTGGGCAGATACAATGGGGCATTGCACTGTCTGGGCATCTCCACATCTCTTCTCAAGGGCACCATTGTTTTGTGGCTTTTTCTCTGATTTAGTATTAATATTTAGTACATAATATAAAACTTTATGGGGGTTAATATATTAAGTTATGAATGTATTGATAGTATAGTACTTGATGGTCTTTTTTAGGAATATATTGTGAATTTATTTTTTTTTCTTATTAAAATGATTACTCGTGTTATTTTCTACAAATATATTGACGTCATAAAGCATGTGTTAAATTAACCACTTGAGTAGATATGGCAGGGGGTGTACTTGTAGACAAGTGTTTTTTCTGCCCTCTTTTGTGTCCATGTACACAAGTGTTTTTTCTGCCCTCTGTGTGTCCATCCATTGTTTCTGCCCCTTAGTATCCCCATCATATGTATCCAGCCCCTTAGTATCCCACATCATGTATATCTAGCCCCTTAGAATCTCCATTATGTGTATCCAGCTCCTTTCTACCCCCATCATGTATATCCAGGCCTTTAGTATCCGCATCATGTAAATTCAGCTCCTTACTATCCCCATCATGTATATCTAGCCCCTTAGTACCCCCATCACGTGTATCCAGCTCCTTAGTACCCCTCATCATGTGTATCCAGCCCTTTAGTACTCCCATCATGTATATCCAGCTCCTTAGTACACCCCACACCCCATCATGTGTATCCAGCCCCTTAGTACCCCCCCTTCATAATAATACAATGTGTCTCCCAAACTGCGAGTAACAATATTGTAAACGAACCCCACAGCAGGTGGGCCTGTGTGCTTCAAATGCCAGGGCTGATTTTTTAGTCCCAGTCCGGCCCTCCACCCCCCTCACATAGTATAACCACACATTACCCCCTCCCCCCTCACATACTATAACCACACATTACCCTCTTCCCCTTACACACAACAACCACACATACCCACTCCCCCCACATACTATAACTATATATTACCCCATCTACCCTCACATACTATAACCACACATTGCCCTTCTTCTTTTTCTATTTGGGCGTGTTTACTGTGCAGTGTTATGCATGACAAACTTGATGCAATGTAATTTCCAGTGTTGAACATTATTATTATTTTTTTCTCTTTTGCTTATATTGGGCCTGATCCAGAACAACGCTTTGGAGCAAATTTACGCGTGGCGGAGACGTAAAATCGCGTATTTGTAAGCACTGCGCATGCGCATCATAGAAAATACGCTCAATAGCATAGCGTAATTGTGAACGTATGGGCCATTCACGTATGTGTCACGTAAATACTTACGTTTGGGCGTACCAATTTTACGTTCGTCCAAAATACGTCTGAAATACGCGAAGTAGGCGGGGGGTTGTATTTAAAGTGTACAGTATGGGCGTGCTTAGCAGCGTAAATTCGTCTAGCCCATACGTACGTGTGCGTATGACTGCGGTTACGTTGAAAAAAGTTAAGGTAGGGTTTGGAAAGCGTATCTTGACAAAATACGTACGTTCAAGGGGTGTGCCGAGGGGAGTGTAACGAATGTACGGCAAACGTAGTTCTGGATCTACCCCATTGTATGTAACACATACTGAATAACTGCGATCTTCTCTTTTCAATGTATGATGTGAACTAAATAAAAAAGATGTTTAAAAAAAAAAAATGGAGGATGTGAGGTTCACAGCATGTCTCAACACTTTAACATACACCATAACGGAGATTCAAAAAGCCTAAAGTTTAAAGCCATCAAACAAGTAAGGTTAGACTGGAGAGGAGGTGACATTATTCAGCAGATAAGCAGAACCGAACTAAAATAGATATTTTCCCCTCAAAGCTCTTCAACCCAGAGGTCTGAATACAGATATGGACATACAACCTACCATTTAATATGTGAACTCTGTAACACATGTATTTACACCTGATGTGTATCAATGCAACAAATCCTTCTGTACTTTCTGTAACCTTATCCACACCTAATCCACACTCATTATACGTGGAAATTTATTATATCTATAAACTTTTGCAGCAACATTGTAACATATGTACATGTCCATAATTTATTACTGAAACAAATCCATCTGTATTTATTCCTGGGACCTTACTGTATCTGCCTCCTTTGCACATTTATCATGTATGTAAACCTTTTTAGCAACACTGTATCCTTTTGTGCAGGCTCTTATAAATGCCATGTATACAGATTCATATATTTTTTTATCACCCTCATCTTTTTATCACCCTAGCATTCCCTTATATAAAAAGAAATGTGTATATACCCTATTACACCATGCAACACAGCCTGCCAGACACAGCACCTCTTATATACAGGGAAATTTGTATATACCCTATTACACCGTGTAATGCAGTCTGCCAGTCTCAGCATCTTCCCTCCCCTTACCCTTGCCATCCACCAATTAAAAGGAACAATACCCTATAATTCAATTCACCCCCAACCACTTGGCAGATCACCCCTGATGAAGTCATGCTTGTTGAGTGAGGAAACGCTTTGGAACTACAACATATTAACTTGTGACACCACCTTTATTGTTTATTTCTATCAATAAAATTGATCAAACAAATACTCTGAAACAGGAGATCACTTCGTTCAACCACCACACCCTGCACCTCCCCCAGGACAGAGAAAAAGGAGCAAACCCTCAGGCTTCACTGCACAGCAGGAGAATGCTGGCGTTCATCTGATCACATTCCCGGCAGCTGCGACTACGAGCACTGGACCAAGAGGAGGGGACCAAGGAAGACAGCGGCAGAGGTGTAAAGTGTGTAAGAAGAGTCGCCCACAGGCACCAGCCAACTTGTCCTCCAACTGGGCTTCAGGAAGAGGCACCGAACCTGGTTCACGTTCAGGGGGAATTCCCACCTCCTCGTCAGCCGATGCACCGCACTCCGCCTGCACTGGAACCTGGAAAGAATCAATATTAGAAACACGGATCCAACTGGCAGTCACACAGGAGTAGTGTCCGAGGTTTCCCCTGGAGAGAGAGTAGCTCTCTGTCCCTCCAGTGGGGTATCCTCGCGTATAGTCTGGCCAACGGAATGGGGCTGAGCGTACACCCGACGGGCCTTACTGAGCAAGCCGGTGTACCTAAACCCACCAGGTGATGAGGGCCACTCAAACAAACACACACCCACACAAGCAAGGTTACTCACCGAATGCAACGCTTCTGCCTACCGAGACTTCCGCGTCCCAGTCCCCTGAAGAGGAGGGGAAGATGTCCACAGGTCCTGAACGTACTCACCAGCTCGAACTTCTGACCCGACACTCCCTTCAACACCTCGTTCCTCTAGACAGGAGAAGCGGTTAATACACTCACCAAATAACCAGCAACAATATAACATGGAACCACGGCCAAAACCGAACCAAACACTAAAAGCTAACAGTATGCAAACACTTAACTAATAGAACTGGGAGTGTATACGGAAGAGAGTGCAGTCAGAATTCCCCGTGCGCTGCAGGCGTGTGCAGTGACGTTTCGCCGGGTACTGCAGGTATTGGTAGTAGGTTACAGGATGGCACCTGGGTGCCTAGAGCTACCAGCCAGTGCTCTTGACCAGTACACGTGGTGTAGGTTAAACGGACTTGCGGAACAGCACCTTAGTGCCAGAGACCCACCAGCCGGTGCTTGTTGACCAATAGGCGTGGTGAGAGTCAAACCGCAGCCGCGTTCTGTCTCCCTTTTTACAGGCCAGTGAGACTCAGCAGTGATGGGAGGGTTGGCAGGTGTTTTACCCTGTACACTTCCAGATGGCCACCTCAAATGCCTGCTCAATTACTGGCTGCTTACAAATGCACTGTGGCCCACGAGCCCACACCAAACTCCCTTAGGCTTGCCCCTGTGCGGAAGCAGGGGCTCTGTGACAGTCTCCTACTGCTCTGCTTTAACCAAATACAGGCACAGGTGGTCCAGAGATAGTTAGAGACAGCTGGGCTAAAATCCTCCAGCCTATCTCTACCTTGCTTACCTCTCTCTTCAATAGTCCAGCTCACCTCCTCACCTTCATCCAGCGTCTCCAGACACTCCCTGCACGTTTCCCGCCACACCACGTCATCGGGGGGCGTGACCAGACCTCCTCCTGCCCCTGGTCACTTCCCCACGTCATTATTCCATTGCTGTGGGCGTCCCAGAGAGCTCTGGGAGCCCACAGCACCCCTTTTTGCAGCAGCGGCCCGTGATTGGCCTGCTGCGCCGTCAATCAACTGCTGTGGGCATCCCAGAGAACTCTGAGAGCCCACAGCACCATTACCTGCAGTGGCGGCCTGGGATTGGCCTGCCGCTCTGTCAATCTTCTGCTGTGGGCATCCCAGAGAGCTCTGGGAGCCCACAGCATCACTGCTTGCGGCGGTGGCCTGTGATTGGCCTGCCGCGCCGTCTGTCTCCTGCTGTGGGCATCCCAGAGATCCCTGGGAGCCCACAGCGTTGCTGTCTGCAACGCGACCTGCTGCCGCTGGCCCTCTGTCCGTCGGCTTGTCCCGTGCCTCCACAGAGGCTCAACACTTTGCCGATTCAACGGAGGAGGAGTGATAGCTGCCGAAGATCTCCCCCGTGGGCCCCCTCACATCGGCACATCTGGACCACCGGATCATGGTCCGCAGCACCCAGCCACTACAGACGCCAACGGACATAAAGATACCAGTTACACGCCATTATCCAAGTGGAGGTTTGTGAGTGCACTTCATTCATATTATTGTTATTGAGTTTTACTTTTTCCTGTTTTTTCTTCTCCACGCTTACCTCCTTCTCTTCTGGAACCAACCTGCTTCTTTACACACCAACCCCCCCTGAGTACTATATCTCTGACGGACCATACATATAGGATAAGAGATTGACTTTACCCTAGGATTAACATTTACCCCTTCTAGGATTAAAGATACAAGCCCAGTTTCACAACTTTGGACGTATTGTTACGTTTCATTACGTAGATTACGTATATGCGGTCTTTAAGTGGGTGTGTCTTGCATCGCCCCCAGACCAGCAGGTCTTGTGCCTACCCCTTTTATTTAACTTCATCCATATGTCTGCCCCTTATTATTTGTCCAGGATTCATATGTCCAGCCTCCATATCCACCTCTTTATTTGTCCTACCTCCATATCTGCCCCTTATTAATTATTATT
>WWET01005386.1:27315-38134 GCA_011038615.1 Limnodynastes dumerilii | reverse complement strand
TGAAAGTGACTGCTAGGTCCCTGAAACGTCGGAATTAAACGACATATCTGTCTTTTCTACTATTGAAGTGTGAGAGTGCCGTTCTTTTGTTACATGTATCTGATTTATACTGCTGGCACCTGAGCACTGTTGGTATACATTTGGATTGAGTGCCGTATTCCTAGATTTATATATATATATAAATCTAGGATAAATCTATATATATATAGCATTTTGCTCCTCACTCTTATGCGCATGTGCAGTAGAATCCCATCGGTTACATTACTATTGTGCATGCACATGGGCCTGCCAGCTGATTGTCGGCCCACCTGCTAGCCCATCCCCCAGTCATTCGGCTCCTCTCCCGCCATCTTTCCCGCCCACACCTTCCTCCCTCAAACAAGAAGGCGATGGCAGCAGAGTGTGTGAGATATAACGCTGAGGAAGAATCATTACCAGGGGATGGAATTTGGCTTAGCGCCAGTGAGGCAAGCTTTCATGCAATGGGTGGGTTGTGCTACCTCTGCAAGTTTAGACATGTGTGAGCAGGCAGTCTGGAACTGCAGGATCAATGTCTACAAGCTCCTGAAACAGTAGCAGTCTCAGCTCTGGGGACTGGGTAGTTACCAAGATGACCAGACGCGTAAGGGGCAGATATTATAGCTAGGCGTACATACAATGGGCAGGAATGAAGGCTGGACACACATGAAAGGGACAGAATTGAAGGCTGGAGATATATAAGGGGCAGAAATGAAAGCTAAACACATATGCAAGGGGAGAAAATGGAAGCTGGACATGCACATTTTTTCCTGTCATTTTGACGTTCTTTTAACTTGTGTAACTATAACAAACATACAACTAGATGAGGCAGTATTCAAAAGTATATGCACACTATTAGAAGAAGTAATTCCTATGTAATAAAGCAGCAACTAAGCTGCAGTAACAGGTATTGTATGATTTCAAATGCTATATAGTTTCAGTGAAAGTTAAACAACATTTTCTTGAGGAAGGAAATAACTCTGGAACAAGACTCACTTTAACACAAACTAAAGCGCTTCACTATCAGCAAAAGACTTACAGGTTACCAGGTTTTGTCTTAGTTATTGGTCCATGCAGGATCTGTACAGATTTAGCTTGATCAAGGACTAAAACAAGACACTGATATCCTGGGCGTCCAGTGCTGGAGTCTCCTAAAGATTTAACTGAACCAATTAATGTAAGAAGGCACCATTTACATCGAACTAGAGCACTGGAGCATTCATTCGGGTGGGACTTCTACTGAGCGTGTAAAGAAATGTTCTTCTTAATTTTCATATTTTAAAAAACTAATTGTAAACTCTCCCAGTAGAGAAATCTGGGTCCAGAGAATCCAAATCAGTGCTAGGAATGTGGCATGTGTGCGGTCACAACATATGGACATTTTCCAAACTTAGCAATCAGAAAACACCGCTTTGGCTAAGGTCCCTTGCACAGAGGTATTTTTCCTTTATATTACAAGGCAACTGGAAAAGTCTATTGTAAGGTTTAATTGGTTTGAAAAAAAAAAGTTCCTTTTCATGTCATGTTTACACATAGAAAACAAAGGTAAAAGTAAATGGATCATAGAAGTAATTTCAAATTGTTTACACAAGGATTCTGCCAAAAGACACAGAAGAATTGGAGAGGAGTGGAGTATGTGGCTAGAAGCCTACAAAGTCACAATTTATTGGACTGGTTATTTAAAAAACAAAACTAAAAAACAACAACGATTGTTTGGCATCAAACACACGTAGTTATAAGAAACACACTTTAAACAGCATTATGGGGAGAAATGTATAAGAAATAAGCTACTTTTGACTATGAAATTGACAACTAGCATTAAATCATACTTTCTTTTTAATAGCTAGAAGAAAAATGTATATGATGTATAATATTACCTAATGATCTACACATGCCACACTCATCTATAGTGATAAGGTCATTGCTTGTCAAAATTGTAGAAGTAAATTCTTCACTTACAGATAGATGTGGCATAATACATAGTTAGAGCAATACCTATAATAATCAGTTAGACAGGAAGTTGGGTAAATTTAATGTTTCTTCTTCTCTCATTCCAACTTTTCTTATTCACTCTCATCAATAGGACACTTTGGAAAAAATTCTATCTTCTAGGCTGAGGTTATGTAAAAGAACTATATAATTGACTGCATACAAGAAATGAAGCTGCCTTTGAAAATACATCACTGCCGTCAGCAGGCTGTATTACACAACCATATCAAGTAAAATGGAGAAAACGATTTTGCCTGCATTGATTAAGAGATAATGCTTTATTGTAAAGGATAAAAATGTTTTAAAAAAGTACCACAACCAGTGTGGGCTCAGATTACATCTATAGGAGCAAAGCTTTTTCTAACTTATTTGCTAACTTCTTTATATTCAAAACTCAATTAAAAATGTATAAATAAATAAAAATAAAGTAAAAAATAATATCAGTCCAACAAAAAAGCTGCAGAGCAAATTAAAATTGTCTTGCATAACATGAATTATAGTAGATAGGTGATGTTGCCTAAGTTCAACTGTAAGTTACAGATTGAACATAAAACTATGCAGTACATGAGCACTATGTGGAAAAGAGAAGCATTATCCCTGCATTAAAAGTAAATAAATTTAATTTCCACCCCTCAAATTGCAACATGGTTTTAATTAGGTCTTAACTAGCACATTTCCAAATGGGTACACACAAGCGCCCAGGTAGTAAAAGAAACTATAAACAATATACAACCCAAGTATCAAGGTGCTGAGTATAAGTTTGGCAAAAGTTCACTTTCTTCTTCTTACTAAGTACTCTGTGAAAAGTTTCTCAGTTTTTTAAAGTGACTTTCTTGAATGAAAACTCATTTCCTCTTTTTATTCTTTTACTTAGATCCTTACTCGTATTGTATAATATGGAGTTATGTGGAGAGGAAAAAAAAAACTACTATATTGTGCAATACCATCATGCAAGGTAAGTGTATCATACTGATTTCTTTATTTTTACGATCAGAGTTACAATGCATAACATCTGCCATGCATATGCACAGTGCATTCCCACAGCCAGATTTACGCATGATGTGTGTGTAAATTAGCTGTTGTTGTTGTCTGGATCAGGCCCCTAATGCTCAGTAAAAACAGTTAATGGGGCACTTGCTCTTAGCAGGAGAAGGAAAAAATACATTACACCATCTCCACTTTTCCTTTCCTGCAGCTTAGTATTTCTGGACCCTAGTTTTTAAAATAGAACATTGATCCTTAGCTTCAGTATAGGTTCCAAGTTTGTTACTCTGTAAAGTGTATTATGAAAACAGATTTTAATTTTAAAATATTTGGTTATATCATATTTTTTCATATCATATCATATCATACTGGTTATATCATATTTTTTTTATTTGTTATTTTTGTGACTATTATTCCTGACTTCTGAGGTGATTGTGCACACTTCACACCTATGTTCCTGAATAAACATCTATGTAACTGATTGAATAGTAGCTGAAATAGTAGTTTGTTTGTATTTTTTTCAAGCATGACAACCAAAGGATTACTGTAACAGAGTGCATTACTTTTTTTAGGGTTTTAAATTGATAAAGTAACAAATAACAAAAAAAAATTGTAACATGTAGAATTTATAGTTCTATATTGGATGCACAAAAATGCTAACTACTTGTTTTCTTTTTAAGAAGGTTGTGAAGCATGTTTTGTATCGGGAAGGAAAGAAGATCGATCCATAATTATGCAATGAGTCCTTTTTCTGCACTCTGTGTGCAGAAAATGGCCTCATTGCATTCCTGTGCATGCTTGCTCAACACAGAATGCAGGTCTGTGCTACAAGCCTTTGCGTATAGTGTGTATGCATGGTGGGCAGGGGACGTATGGAAATTACTGTTTTCACCTCACATGCACAGACTTTAGGATCACATGCACATAACCCAATCCGTATTATGTGTGCAGTCTCACTTAATTCAGGATCTAGTTCAAGGTTATTAAGATTATTTCAATAAATGCTGCAGAATAAAATAAGTGGGACAATTAAGAGTAAGAGCTCCATTTACAAAGGTCGAATTAGAAAAAATCGACCATAATCCTTGGAGTTTATTAGCGATTATTCACTAAAGGCAAAGTCCCGGAACTTTTGCCTTTTAAAAAATCGCCATGGCAATTTTTTCAGTGTCAGAGATAGGAATCCCGGATTTACTAAGAGTCACTTAGTAAAATCTCAAGCGACTTTCTCTGAAAAAGCGCCATTTAAAAACGCCTGAGTGTTGCTTTTCACGCCAGAGACTATAAAAGGGCCCCAGCAATGGCATTAGTCATTAGCTGGCAGTACCGCGGCGAAGAAGGAGCACCTCGTCTGGACCTGCGAGAAGAGGCGGAGCCTAAGACCCGATTGTTGCCTGGCAAGATTGAGGACTTCAGAACTGTAAGTATTTTCTCTAAGATCATTTCTTTATGATTAATTTTATAAGTAATGTGGCCATTTACTTTGTCATTTACATGTATGTGGGCATGTACTCTGTCTTCATTATCTATGTGGACATTAACGGTGGCATTTACATCTATGTGGGCATGTACTTTGTCTTTTTTATCTATGTGGGCATTAATGGAGGCATTTACATCTATGGGGGCATTAACAGTGGCATTTACATCTATGGGGAAAGCTATGCTGGCATTACATTACATCGGGGCTTAGCCATTTGCATTTTTTACTAAGCGGACATCTAAAGAGGCAAGCTATGATATGGGGACAACTATTGTGACATATTATTGAATGGGGGCAAATACTTATGTTATATCTGAATGAGCCAATGTATTATTTAATTATTTGTACGTGGGCATGTAGTTTTTACTTTGTTGTAAGGGGGAATGTAATTTTTTTTTACTATAATGTGGGGCATTATTTAAGTGGTAGCATGCAATTAACCCTTGCCATGCTGTCGCTTATGGTACTATAAGGCACAGCATGCCCTGCTAAACACGGGCATGCTGTGCCTTATAGTACTACATGCAATTGCATGATAAGGGTTATTTGTATGCTGTGCTATACATTTGTAATATATATTAATATTTTAATTTAATATTTTTTTTTAACAACGGGACAGTGTGTGGCAAATTTTTCAGCTAAATCACCATGATTATAAGCAGAAAATCGCAACCATTTAGCCAGGAAAAAATTGCCACATCGCTGACGATTATAAATTGCCAGACAAAAATGCCTCATAGTGAATCCAGCTATTTTTTTTCTAAAAATCGCTGGAAAATCACGACGGTGGCTGGCGATTCATAATTGCAGTTAAAAAGCAACCTTTGTAAATGAGGCCCTAAGTGTTAAATATTAAAAAGTATGAAATAATAATTAGCTTGATAATCTGGCTCATAACTTTATTTTTAATATTTTTTATTTCATATTAATACTTATGCCTACTCCTATTTTTTTGTTTTCTTTTTTTGTATCTAAAAAAAAATGTCTTTCTGTTTACTGACTGATATGAGCTCTGCTGTATGTAATTTGTTTTCCAGGTTTTTTAATTCTATAAAGTGCTTAGAGCAACAGACTGCTGATATTATATACATGAAGAAAAACACCACACAGTGCTTATATAAATTCGTTTTGCATTCTAAAGGCAGGGGACCAGCAGCCATTGTAAGCAACTGAAGCAAAGTGCATAACATACATTATTTACTCACATTCTCAAATGCCTTTATTTCCCAGATGTAATTCATCACAATCCTATTTGGAAACATGAAAAAAATAATCTATATAAAGTACAATTGTATTTGACACATCGCCTCTTTGATAGCGCATATAAGTAATCCCAAAGCTCTGCTCAAATTCAGCAGAGAAAAAATTTGAATATGATTGCTAAGTGTAAATAGCAGCTTTGACCTAAAGTGCTCTTGACTGCTAAAAATCATATGTTAACTATTGGTTTTAACCAGGATCTGTCATTCTGTTTAAATATAGACATTGGGCCGTATTCAGAACTCCGGCCTCACTGCATATAGGGCCGGAGTTTTCCGCTATGATGTACTGCCCATGCGCAGTAATTCTGAAACCTAATCTACGTTGCATGTTGCAACTTAGATGGCATATACGCGGTCTTTAAAACCCCGTATACGCAATCTATGTTGCAACATGCAACGTAGATTAAGATTCAGAGTTACTGCGCATGCGCAGTACATCATAGCGGAAAACTTCTGAATATGGCCCATATTTACTAACTAACTAAGTCCAAATCTTTGTTTTGCCACATAAATCAACAAAATTAAAATTAGCTTTTGTTTTATTGCAAACTTTGTGTGCATAAAAGGTTACCTATATTTTTTATAGTACACAGAAAATTAGATTTTTGAGTCAAGTTGAATATAAGAGATATGTGATTGTGCCTTAAAAATATTCAGTTAGGGCATTTAGATTTTTGGGTATAGCATTTTGAAAAGAATCATGCCTGTTTCATGTTCTAGTATAGGTAAACAACATAATCTTACTAACCTTTTTTTCTAAGAATGTTGTTTTCTGACTTGCCCATGTAAATGTAAAAAACCCAAATCATTGATTACTGTCAGTGGTGTTGTATTGATGCAAGTGGTATAGAATCTGCAGCTTCAAAAGGGGAAGGGGCCATCCACTTAGTCACTGAGCCCAAAACCAGTGTTACTGTTGTGGAGAGCCAGGGCGTGGAGTCTAACTCAGGGTTGCCGACTCTCCCGGAATCTCCGGGAGACTCCCGAAATTCGGGCAGTACTCCCGGTATCCCGGGAGAGCCAGCAAATCTCCCGTAAGTGACTGAAACCACGGCCTCAAGTTCTACCCCCCTGCCTAGCAACACTAGTATACTAGTGTTGCTAGGCACAGGAAGGGACTTAATGATGCAATTTGCGGCATCAAGCCCCGTCCCAACTCCTATTTCAGGTAATAACGGGTCAGTATGAGTCAGGGGGCAGAGCCTAATGGCGCGATTTGCATAATCCGCATAATTAAGCCCCGCCCCCTGCATGTGTCGCTAGCTTCTCTCCTGGATTTCCCGGAGGGAAGCTGCCAAAAGTCGGCAACCATGGTCTAACTAGTAGAATTGGGCCGGATCCAGAACTATGTCCGTCTTCCATAATTCAATAAACAATAGCTACTGCGCATGTGTAGTAGCTATTGTTTATTGAATTACGTCCGTCTATAGAAGACGGACGTAGTTCTGGATCTACCCCATTGTATTCACTGATGGGAAAATAGGCTGTGCTGCTGATGCCTAGCATGTTGCAGCCCTTGAATGTCGCTTCCAACTAATGTAGTAACACCAGGGTTTCCGACTCTCCCGGAATGTCCGGGAGACTCCCGAAATTCGGGCAGTACTCCCGGTATCCCGGGAGAGCCAGCAAATCTCCCACAAGTGACTTGAGGCCCGTGGTTTCACTGAAACCACGGCCTCAAGTCCTGCCCCCCTGCCTAGCAACACTAGTATACTAGCCCCGTCCCGACCCCTATTCCAAGTAAAAACGGGTCAGTATGAGCCAGGGGCGGGGCCTAATTACGCAATTTGCATAACCCGCGTCATTAAGCCCCTCCCCCTGCATGCGCTAGCTTCTCTCCGGGATCTCCCAGAGAGAAGCTGCCAAAAGTCGGCAACCATGAGTAACACTGACACCCAAAGAAATAGGGCAAGATTTAGCAATCCTGAGAACAGGAGAGGCATGAGAAAAACACCCACAGTGGAAGATTAATTATCACATGGGGAACAAAGACAAGATAGAAATTGCCAGAATGAGGCGCACTATAAATAACAGGATAGGGGCTCTCACTCACAGACACAGAGTTTAAACACAATAGAGGCAGTATAATGGAGATGTAAAGGAAAACACCAAGAGAGGACTAAGAGGAGCTGGGATTGCACTAGAGGCAAGAGAAAGGTAGCAGGACAAAGGGAATACTAGGGCTGGACAGGAAACTGGGACACTTAGCAATTGAAGTAGAATATCACCATAGAAGAGCATGAAAGCACATGGAGGCTGACATTATAACTGGCAGCATTTGATAGTGTTGTTGGTCCTTTTGAAGGGGCTGCTGGGCACAATGGCCAGCAGCCTTACAGCTGCAAGTTCATTGGATGGTATCCTGGCTGCTAGGCAACAGCTAGGACACTACAAGGAAAGAAGGAGCACCTATCCACTATGGACTGTGGGCAGAAATTTCATCATAACAAATTTTCATGCACAGAAGAAATTGCCGCTGGTGAATATGGCACTGGAAGGACCAAGGCCACAAAACAGTTAAGGTTTTGGTTACACTACCTCAGATAACCTCAGTATGTTCAAAAAATAAAACATAAAACTGGGTCTAACAGTATACTAGGCACAATGGTGAATGCTCAGTAGAAGTTACCCCCCATGACAATCTTTTTAGTATAGATGGTAGAGAAGACAGTACATAGCAGCAAATAAAAATAAAGTATCTTTAGAAAAAAAAATCTATGTTACAGAAATGTTTTAATAATGAATTGTCAATATATAATGTACAGAAAATATATAGCACTGTCCACTATACTAAACACAATACAACATAAAAATACACAAAAAGTGAAAAAACATGATTAACTGTATTCTGTAGTAAGTAATAGTGGATGAATAAAAAAAATGCAATTGAATTTTTATTAAGCTGAACAAATAAATATTTATAACATTTTAAATTTCATTCCCTTTTACCTATATACCTTTTTGTGTTTACCCTGGATTGCTAAACAGGGTAATGACAATAGATAACTAGCTAGATAAATTAACTAAATTAAATAAATTTAGACAACCAGTAAACCAGAAAGTGTGTTAAGATCTCTAGGGTTAGGGTATAATATGGAAGGACTCCTGAAGGTATGAGTGAGAAACAATAATAATTTGGTAAGAAAAGTAACTGTTTTGGGCACAGTAAAGTGGAATTGCACTAGGGTGAATAGAAAAACAATTAGAGATGGGAGATGCAGAACATTAATTTGGGTTTTCTCAGGTATCAGTCAGAACTATAAGGAACAACTAAATCATGTAGGGATTGGTTGAAAAGTCATCATATCATTATTTGCAGAATTAAAAAGTCAGATGAATAGCAGTGTTAAGAACACATTTAAGTTGGGTGTATGGGAACAGCATCCATGAATAACTTTTACTTCTCCTTCCATTCTTTCTTCCAAGGTGTGTGTGTATGTGTGTGTGTGTGGTGTACTGCGTTATTATTCACATATTCCATAGTTATATTAGGTTTTGCACTTCGCATATTCCATAGTTATGTTAGGTTAGGTTTTGCACTTCATTCTTTCTTTGGTTAAACCATAAACCAGGGTTAATATGAAGGAAAATATAATCTTCTCTAATTTATTTCTAATTGCATTTTCCTAACATACATTAAAACACTCCTTAGAGCAAACTATGATATATTGTATGATTGTTTTTCTTTCATAAGTTGTTACATTTTTTTAATCCGTGAATTAAAACTGCAAAACCCAAGTTTTTATTGAACATAATTAATTTCATCTTCTACTTTCCCTAATCAGTGTAACAAATACAATAGATCTGCATTAACCAGGAATAATATTGTCATACTCCAGAACAAAAAAAAGTAATGTACCTTTTTAGTTGCTTTTCATTATGTTTCCTTTGACTAGCCAAGGGCATTAAATGTCATCAGAGTCTCTAAATGATTTTATTCACTATGTTTTTATAATAAGACAGGAATATATTTAGCAGGATTTCAAGATATAACTACTTGGTTAAAAAAAAGCAATATGATTAATGATCCAGCAACATGTTATTATGATAAGATGCAGATCATTAAATTTATATTCATTGCAATCATATTTTTACATTTTCTTTTGTAGAATTTCTTTGTCAGATGTATTGTTTAAGCAATATCTATCTATCTATCTATCTATCTATCTATCTATCTATCTATCTATCTATCTAATCTATCTATCTATCTATCTATCTATCTATCTATCTATCTATCTATCTATCTATCTATATTATAGCTGGTCGTATTTTAGTGATTAAATGCAGGTGTACACAAAACATAAAGGACTTGATCCAGAGTGGCACAATATTTAAATTAAAAAGAGGGCATTGTGGGGTGTCTGCACGTACATGTGGAAGTCTGATGTCCCTGAGCTTCCACCTAAATTTTACACCTCCTCAGAGCTGGAGTAAGTGTTAAACAGGGGTGATTTTTTTTCTTTTTTTTAATCAATAAATGTTTTAACAAACATTTGTATGTAAATTAGTATCATTTAATCAAACCATCATTTATTTTTGACAACATTTATTTAAAATCAACAAAAAATAAATTTTTTATAAAGCCTTATAAGCAATAGATTGCTGCGTATACATTAGTAACATGCAAACTACTATAGGCTGCTCTGGGTAGGACAGACACAATGTGGGCAGCAGATTTGGGATTGCCCTAGAATGCTGGATCAGGTCCAAAGCGTGCAATGAGTTATATATACTTTATGCAAGAAGTTGACAATCTGTTAGACAGAATGTGGTAATGTTCAAACTCTGTATTCTAACCCTAACCCCAACCTTAACCCTAATTACTAATTAAAAGCTAATTACTTGATGATACAGCTAAAGTGGCATTTGGTAGGATACAGAAAGCTCCAAAGGCAGAAGAAAAATACAGAGCAATGGAAGATTGGACAGAGTAACAAGATGGAAGAGAAGAGTACAACAGAACAGAGAGTGGACAGGATAAAGCAGAAGGACAAACAGAGGTCAGCAGCAGGGAGGGTGAGAGACACTTGTGGATGTGGGGACAAGATTAAAGGAAAAAAAAAATGTATATACTGTATGTATATAT